>QYSG01013224.1:0-16537 GCA_003988875.1 Lachnum nothofagi
CGTTTTTTATTAATAATAATAATAATAAAAATTAAATAATAAATAATAATAAAATCCCTGTGCTGGGCTTGCCGTTACCCCGCGTGACGGCACATGTTAAAATAATTAAATTTTAAAATTTCTAAATTTATTTATATAAAATTTATATTAAAATTAATTATTTAAAATATTTTAATAATAATTAATTTTATAATTTTATAAAAAATTCCAAAAAAATTTTATATTAATATAATTATTTCAAAAAAAGTTTATAGAATTTTTTATTATAATTAATATTAAAAATTAAAATTTTATAATTTTTTATATAAAAATTTAAGATTTATATAAGTATTTAAATAATTTTTTAATTAAATTTTAATTATAATAGAAAATATATTTAAATTTAGTATTTATGTTTTTTATATAAAAAATATATTTTAAATTTTAATATTATAAATTATAAATTTATTAATTAAATAATAAATTAATTAAATAAAAATATTATTTTAAATTAATAAAATAATAAATCAAAATTTAAATTTAAATAATATTAATATTTATATTAATATTTATTAAAAAAACTTAAAATTTATATTAAACATTTAAAATTTTTTTATTAATAATAAAAAATAATAAAAAATCTTGAAATTTGGGATTCTTAGTATAAAAAAGGTAGCGGTTATAGGGGGTAGGCGGTTACCCCCCCCCTCTACCTTATCGTCATATTAAGAAGCAATAGTAGCTAGTTAGGAGTTGGATTAAACCGATAAAGGCTTTAATATCCTTTTACTCAGAAAGTCGATGTTGCCTGTAAAAGTTTCTAACTCGATCTTTAGTCTTGTAGCCCCTTTGGTGGGTTTTGTACTTGCGAGGCCATTAACAAGGACCTTAGTGCCGAAGCTAACAAATTAGGCAATGGCGCATATAACGGCAAGCCCACTCAAAGGATCCATAAAGCCTCCATTGCCTTACCAGCCGTCAATACAATTCTATTGGCAATAAATTAATAATTTTGAATCTATACATTAAAATAAAACCGTCCTCCTTAAAACAATTCAAGAATATTAAATGAACTTTAGTATTCCGCTAAATCTCGCAATTATTATCGATTGGAATCGCAATAAATTACGTTTCCAAAAAAATCTTTTGCCTAATTAAATAAAAAATAAAATAAATCTTTGTTTTTGAAATATAATTATTATTTTTAGAATATATGGAATTTTCTTTGTGTAAGGTTAATGGATATATTTACAGAAAAATAAAACATTAAACAAAAAAATATATATATAAACCATATAATTTAGACCGCTGCATAGTAGCTTCCAATAACGGGGTATAGCACAACAACGCTGTACAATTATTGCTCGAACTTGATATACTCCAAGTCGGTGGCATTAAAATGTTAGAGCCAATGGTTTAGGGGGATGGCTCGATGGGTGAACTGGCGGGCTTTGAAGACAGACATGAGGACTGTAGAAGTAAAAACTAGGTCAAATAATGGAGCTAGAATTTATTATAAATGGTTAATTTTGTCTTTGCCAAGTATTTAATACTTATATTTTTAAAGATTAAAACATTTTTATATTTATTTATTTATTTATTTCTATTAAATATTAAATATAATATTTTAGTATTTTTTTTTATTTAAGTTTATTAATAATAATATTTAAGTTTTATTTTCTAAATTTTTGTATTAAATTTTATTTATATTAAATCTTTTAAATTGTTTTATTGTTTTTAATAATTATTTATTTTGGTTTATTTATATTTATAATTAATTTTTATAGTTTTTAAATAAAACTAAAAAATAATATTTAACAAAAGTAAACAATGTTTTCTTAATATTAATATATTTAAATAGAATAGAATTAATTTATTATAATATAATCATTTTTTTTCTTTTATATATTTTTATATATTTTTATTGATATAAAACAATTATTTTATTTATATTACAATACTTTACATATATTAAGAGTTTTCTAGTTTTTAAATTTAAGGTTATTAATATAATTTTATTATTTATTATATATATTATAATTTTTAATTAATTTAAATTTAAAGGAAAATCCAGCAAAAATACCAGAGAATATATTAAAGTATTTATATTTAATATTTTTTATTAAAAACTTAGTAATAAAACTAAGTTTTGATATATAATTTTAGAAAAAAACATTAAAAAAAATTCTAATTTAATATAATAATATATAAAATTAAAAATAAATAGGTAAACAAAACCACTATTTTAAATTAATTTTAATTAAACTTATTAAAAAAACTTAATTTATTTAATTTACTATTACTAATTTTATTATTAAATTATTGATTATATTACTTTTTACTTAATTACTTAATTACTTAATTAATTTCCTTCATATAAGACTTAAATAGCCAAATTATTATAAACCTAAGTATTAAACAATATATTCTATTATAACTATAATTACTTATAAATATTTCCCTTAGGTTTTTAATAATAAATTAGATAAAGATAAAGTAAATTTTAAATTTTATTTTAATGTAAATAATTAATGTAAATAATATTAGATATTCAAATTTAAAGAAATATTTTTTATTAGAAAATAATATATTAAAGTTACAAATAACCGAAAATTCAAAACCCTTAAATATTTTTAATATTAAAATTATAGATATTTATATTATAAATATAAATTTTTTTAAATTTTTTTCTTTTATATAAATTTTATTAAAAATTATTACTTAAGTATTTTATATATTAAAAGCAAATGAGGTAATATTATAAATATCCCAACTATTATTAAAAAATTATAATTAAAAAATTAAAAGACTTCTGGGTAAAATTATTATTATAAATTTAATTAATTTTAATTTTAATTAAAAAAAGCTTTATACCAATAAAAATTCAAGTATTTTACTAGTATAAAAAATAGCCTAAATTTAAACAAAGCTTCGTTTCTAAAACTTATATTAATTTAATTTATATTATTAAAATTATTTTTATACAACGTATTTTAAATTAATGTTTTAAAGTAAAATCTCTTATTAATCTTTATATATTTCTTTAATTTATTAAATAAAACCCAAAGATTTATTTTTGAATATTATTAAATAATAGTTTAATTTTAATTTTATTTAATTTGGTAATTTGATTAATATCCCAAAAAGGCAAATTTAAGTGATATACTTTTTTCATATTTGAAAAAAATTACTTTATTTTATATATATATAATGTCCATTATATAAATTTAAATATATAAATTAAAAAAAATTCATAATTTTCTTTCCAAATAAATAAAACCGATATTATTTTCCGGATTTTAAACTTTTAAGAAACTTTTAAAAAAATTTAAAAAATTTAAAAAATTTAAAAAATTTAAAAAAATCAAATATCTTTATTAAATTTTAGTTTAATATATTTTTTTATATAATGCTATTAATAGCTATTAAATAATAATTATTCCATAATATAAATTAAAGTTTTAAAAGAATACTTTAATATTTAGTTTTCTTTTTAAATTAAATATTTAATTTAATAATATATATAATTTTTATATAAAAAATTTTCTGCTATATTTGAAATTTATTAAAAAAATAAACAATTTATTTTATATTATATTATATTTCTTTCTTTTCGGTAATTTAATTATTCTAGGATTTTCCAAGTATTTTATTGATAAAATATTTTTTTATATTTTTTTTATATTAATATAGGTTTTACGGAATCAGGCGGGGTTCTTTTTAGCTAGTTAACGCCTTTTTTAATATTAAAAGCGTAGGATTTTATAAAAAATGAATTTATATTATATTATTATTAAATAGGAAATATTAGCTATAATTTAGTGTTTAGCTAAAGTAAAATGGCTACTTATGAAAAGTTTTTATTTTATTAAAATTTTTATTAATTCTAAAATTTTTATTAAAATTTTATAAAATAATATTAATATTTACGGGAAAATTATATATTAGTCTAATTATATTACTAAATATATGGCTTATCTAGACTCCCTGGCTACTGTGATAAACTTAAATTTACCTTAAAAAATAACTTTTATAGTATTTTTTAAGTAAGAACCTTTTAGAGAAAGATTAGTTAAGTTTAGAATATTACTTTATTTTATATTTTATTTAATATATAAATTAATTATTATATATTTTAATAAAGGTTATTCTAGAATCAAGTACTTTAAATATTTAATATATAAACAAATTATTATTTTATTTATATTTTTAATAATTATAAGTATTTTATTTTACATTTTATTTTATATAAATTTATAAACTACATTTATTGGTTTTTGTATTAATAAAATATAATAAAATAATATTCATTATATAATATTTATTTACATATAACTTTATGCCAAAAAAATTTAAAATATAATAAATATAGATTTCCTAGATTTTATTAATCCAATAAAATTAAATAATAATTAATTATATTTCTAAATTATCAATTACAAAACGATTAAAAAGGGGTAAAAGTAAAGGGCCCTTAAAATAAATATATAGTAACAAAGTATTTGTCACGTGGAACCCAGGGTCACTGGTAAGGTGGCGATAACTTCTGGTGCGGCAATCTACTCCGTTTATTATTAAATATATATTATTGCCTAGCGCAGCGGGCATTAGAAAGACTTATTATTAATTGTATTAGGTAATCTTTAGAAAATCTTTAAAAAATCTTTTATTTTATTGCTAAATAAACTAATAATTAATTTTTTTGGTTTATATATACTTGTTTATTTTAATTGCTAAATTAATTATTATATTAGTTTTAGTTATAATTAATAAATTTTATAAAAAAAAATTTATAGTTTTAAACTAATATATTTAAATATTATTTTTATTTTTATAATAATTTTAAAATTATATATAATATAGCTTTTTGAAGTTTTTAATAAAATAATTATATATTTGTTTATAATATACTTTAGCCTATATATACCTATAGCTTATATTGTATATTTTATATATATGCCTATAGTTTTGGCCTATATATGCCATATTAGCTATAGCATTATAGCGCTATAGTGCTATAGTATTATTATACTATTATATTATTGTATTATTATATTACTTAGTTATTATAGCTATTATAATCCCTATAAATTTATAATTTATAATAATAATAATAATAATAAATAAACCTAAAGGATTTTTACAAATTAAATAAAGTAAATAAATTTAATATATATATTATATTTATATATTATTAATAAAAATCAAAAATATAATTAATTAGTTTATAATTTTTTTTGGTATTATATAATAAAATATTAATAATAAAGTTTTTAAATAATTGTATAATTTAAATATATTAATTAATAAAAAAATAATATTATAATATTTTTGAAAATAATTATTGTATTTTGATATTATATTTTAATATTATATTTGTTTTTATTATAGGTTTAAAACTAATTAAAGTAAAATATAATAATAAATATAAATAACTAGACTTTTTATTAAAATTATAATATTAATAGAATAAAACAAAATATTTTATATAAAAATAGTTGTAATAATAATATATAATAAAACATTAATAAAAAACAGTATTAAATTGGTTTTTCTTTTTATATAAAAGCTTTTTTTAATATTAATTATTTTATTAATAAAATTTCAAGTTTTAAAAATACAATATTATATAATAAGTTTTAAAAAATTCATAGAATATTTTTTATAATAATAATAATAAAAATAAAAATAAAGTTTAATTAAATTTATAACTTATATATATGGATTTTCAAATAATTAATAATTATTTTTATTTTATTTTTTTCATAATAATAGTTTCAATAATAATTTAAAAACTGTAATTATAATTAAATTATTAAATTATAAAATAAAGAAAATAAAGGAGGGTCCCAGGGGTCTCCCCCTTGTATTTAATAATATATTTAATATATATAAATTATATTATATTTTTAATGAAACTTTAAAGTATAATTAATTAATTTATAATCTTTTCTAATATATAATAAAATGTTTTTAGAAAATTTATATAGTAATAATATTAATAATAAAAATTCTATTATAAACTGTATTATTTATTTTATTTTATTTTAATTTAAAAATTATTAAAATTCAATTCTTATATTTTAATAATATATTTATTTTCATTATATTAAAATAAATTAATATATTAATAATAATAATAATAATGGTGAGAGGAGGTCCAAGGAAGCCTTCCCCTAGTAAATAAAATAATAAATATAAATAACTAAAATTTATATTAAAATTATAATAATCATAAATTAATTAATCTGTAATATTTTCTATATAATATTTAACAGAACATTAACAAAAATCAATACTAAATTATCTTTAATTTTTATATAAAAACTGTTTTTAATATTACCTCTTTTTCTAATACTAATTCTTTTTTATTAATTTATAATAAAATTAAACTTTATATAATAATAATAATAATATCAAAAAAAAACTTTTAATTAAATTTACAAATTATATATATTAATTGTTAAACTAATAATAATAATTAATTAATAATTTTAATATTTATTTAAATTAAGGTTTATTGATTTCTATATAAAAAATATAATTAAATTTAAAATTTCTTTTAATCATTTATAACAATTATTAAAATCAAATCTTTTATTATTATTATTATTATTATTATATAAAATAGTAAGTAGATTTTATAATAAAATATTTAATTTATTAATAAATAAAATCTTATAAAAATATATATAATTTAATAGTTAAATTAAAAATATTAATATAAAGTTTTTAAATAAAAATCAATATATTTAAAAATAAAGTTTATAATATATTTAAAAATAATTAGTTTTTATATAATTTAGTTTTTACATAATTTAGTTTTTATTATTTATTATAAAAACCCTTTATAAGCCCCACGCAGTGGCCCCCGGAGGGCTAGCGGAGCGTCTTTTATTAATAATAATAATAAATAATAAAATAATAAAAACCCTGTGCTGGGCTTGCCGTTACCCCGCGTGACGGCTCCTAGTAAGATTCTAATAATTTTTAAGAACTATTATTAAATTTAATTAAATTATAATTTTTTTTAATATATTTTAATAATTTTTATTATTTATAAATAATAAAAACCTTTAAAAATACTTTATTATACATATAAAAAAAATTTAAAATTTAAAATTATAATTTTTATTTATTAATTAATATATAAAATATATAAAATATTTTATTAATTAATTATTTTTATATAATAGCAATATATTACTATTTTTTATATTAATGCAAAAACTTCCGATTTAAAATCATTAAATATTAATTATTAGCTTTAAATTAATATAATTCTATTTAATAAATATTAATTTTTTGTTTATTAGAAACTTAATTAAAAAATTGGATTTATAGCCTGTATTTCTAAGGCTAAGTTAGTATAAAGGAATAAGTATTAGCTTTTAGAAATAGGTAAAAGCATCTGCATAATCTATAAAAATATATTTATATTTTATTTTAAATTAAAGGGCCTAGGTTCTAAAATATACCAATATAAGCCATTAAAACAAGATTATAACTAGTAAATTAAAGATATAGTAGTCTAATCTTTATTAGAATAAACTAGCTATATTTAATAAACTATTAAAAAAAAAAAAATACCATTTTTAAAAAAAATAAACTTTTGGTAATTTTATAAAATACTAGCTTAACCTTTACAATTTTCCTAGATTCAAGGCACCCTTGCGAAAAGGCCCCTTTTTACTTTTATAGTATTATATTATATTTTGAATTAATTTTTTAATTTTTATTTATTTATATAAAATTTTCATGTTTTTGGCAAATTATATAATTTATATATCCTAAAAATAATATATTATTATTTAATTTAAAAAAAAATCAAAAAAATCAATTAAAAGTTTTTTTTCTAATTTAATTTAGATTTGAAAACTAAAAAAATATTTGTTATTATTATTATTATTAATATATTTAATGTATTTAATTACTAAGTAAAAATTAAATATATGGTTTTTTGATTTTACTGTTAATATTAATAAACTAATTAATAACTATAAAAATTATAATTATTTATAAAAATTTTCTTGCTTTAAATTTTTAATTAATTATTTTGGTTTTTTTAAAAAATTTAATTTAGCATTTAAAAAAATATAAATAATCAAAATATAATAATACTTATTTAAAAATTCTTTATTATTGCTTTTTTTTAATAATATATTTATTAGATGTATTAATGGTTTAATAATAATAATAGTATTTATCTGCGAAAATTATTGTTTTTTTATTTTAATAAAAAAATTTATTTTTTTTAACATTCAAAGCCTTTTATACTTTGCCAAGCCTTTCATAATAGGATTACAAACTTTTTATTTAATATAATTTTTTTAATTTTTATTATTTTTATGGGCTAGGCTATTTTTCCCGTAAATTTTTATATTAAAAACTTTTTATTTTGGAAATTTTTAAAAATATAAACTTTAAAATTCCAAAAATAATATAATATAACGTTTTTATACTATAGTTTTATTGTAGTTATAAATAAAATAAAATAAATTGTTTTATTAATAAAAAATTTTCTATTTTTTAATATAATTTAAACTATTAAGGATTTTGCAATCCTACCAAATATACTAAATAATTTAAATATAATAATTGCAATATTAAAATTAACTAATATAAAGATTCTAATGATATTAATTGCTAATATAAAATTTAGTATACAAATTATTATAATTTAAAATTAGTAGAATATAAAAAATACCCTATAGCTTTTATTAAATAAAATAAATATTTTATTTGTTTAAATAAAAAGTAACTAAATAAAGTTAAATGCCTTAGCTATAAAATCTTATAAGTAATTTACAATATATTTATCATTTTAAAATAAATGCTATTTTTAAAAACCAAATAATAAATATAATTAAAATCTCTTATTTTATTTAAAGTAAAACAAAGCAAATATATTAAATAATACAAACCTTTTAGTTTATTATTAGATTTTCTTATAGAGAATTTCTTTTTGAATTTTATATTATTAATATAAAAATTTTTAATAGCGGACTTTTTTTGAATTTTATGTTATTTATATACAAAACCTATATACCGCTTTTAAAGCTTAGAAAAACAGTAAGGAGCTTTTTTGCTAGTTTGATTTATAAATAGGATTATTAATTTTAATTTAAAGTTTTTAAAGATTAAAAAAACATAGATATTAATCAAATAAATAAATTATTTTAATAAATATATATTTGTATTATTTAAACAATAAATATTATATATAAAAACCTACCAAAAAACAATTTTTTTGTTAATTAAACAAATATTAATTAAAGTTAATTAAATTATTTAAGTTTTAACTACTATATTTTAGCTGATTTTTGGAAAAATACTAAACTAATTTAATATAAAGCAGAAAAACCTAAAATTATAATATATATCTATAAAAGCACTAGTTTTAAAGTTTATTAGTATTGATTAGTTTATAATTAAAATTAATAAATATATAATTTTAAATCTTTATTTTAAATCTTTTATGGATATAATACTAGAATATATTACATAATAATGTTTTTAATTATTTAATTAATAAGGATTTTAATATATAATATAATATATTTAAATCTAGAATAAAATCTAAATATTACAAAATTATTCTAATAAAATTATTTAATATTAATAATATAAATTATGTTTTTTTAATATTCCTTTTACTTATTTGTTAATTTAATTAAATATATATAATAATTCCGGAGTATAATTAAATTAAATTAAATTAAATTTATTTTAAGGTTTTTGATACTGATTTTTTAAAATTTATAAAACTTTTAAATATATAAATTTTTAATTTTTAAAAAAATACTAATAACTTTATTAAATAATGAGCTAAAATATTAAATTTTATAATTAAAACAATAAAAAATATATATAAAAAAAGCAAAGTCATACTTTAATAATCGGCTAACTGCAATAAAACATACAAAGATTATTTTTGTATATATAATCTATTAAGTTTCCTTAGTAAAAAAATTAAATACTTTTATTTGATAATTAAAAAAACCAAATTAAATTATTAGTAATATGTTTTTAATAATATAAAAAATAATTATGATTTCGAGTATTTTTTCAAATATAAATTAAATTATATAATTATTATTTATAATTTAATTATTTTTTTAAATCCTAGGAATTAACTATAATAACTATAATTTCCAAAATTAATAAAAAAAAATTTAGGTATTTAATATAAATAATATTATAAACTTTATTAAAACGGTTTGCTATAAATTTAAGAGCTGCATTTATATATAATGTAAAATAAATTTAAAATTATAATAAATATATAAAAAGCTTTTAATATATCGTTTAAATATAAGCCTTTCTAATATATAATTAAATAAGTCTTTTCATTATTTTTATTATGGCTAGTAGATTTTTTTATGGTATTATAAAGTATAAGTTTGCCTAAAAAAATCTATAATAAATAGCTATAATACTATTTGCAGAATTTTGCAAAGACTTTTATTATTATTAATTTTATATATATTATATTTGGCCAAATTATTAAATTTAAATAAATCATTTTACTTCGACTATATAAATAACTTATATTTATATTAAATAAAAAAAATATTATTTTATTAACCAAAACAACAAAATTAATTCTAAGCTTAAAAATATAATAAAATAATTTAACTAA
This sequence comes from Lachnum nothofagi, assembly GCA_003988875.1. NCBI lineage: Eukaryota > Fungi > Ascomycota > Leotiomycetes > Helotiales > Lachnaceae > Lachnum > Lachnum nothofagi. Next base: position 10,622 of record QYSG01013224.1, read on the forward strand.
ATAATAATTCTACTAGTTAAAAAAAATTCTAATTTAAAGAACTACCTTAACCTTAATTCTTTTTATAACGCCGGTCTTTTTTTAGTATAAATAGCATTAAAAAACTAAATTTAAATTTATAATATATTTTATAATAATAAATAAAAAACATTTATTAATTTATTATATTTTTATTTTAATAAAATAAAATATATAAATATATAAATATTAGTAATTATAATATTACAAAAATATAAAAATTAAAAATTACATTTATTTTAGTCTTATGATTTATATTTATTTTTTATATTATTTATTGGGTTATTACGCGGATTTTATTAATGATATAAATAAAAACTATAAAAGTTTTTAAAAAATAATAATTTATTTTTTAAGGGATATTATTTTTTTTGAAATGGATTTAAAAAATATAATAAATAGAAAAATAAACTAGTTAACTATAACTACATTATTTATTATAATACCAAATAAATTTCAATAAAAATAAATTTATTATATAATATTTTTTACGTTTTTAACATGAAAATAATAAAGGCTTAAAAAAGCTTAAAAAAGGCTATACGCTTTTAGCCTAAGGTCTTCTATAAAAAATATATAAATATATTAATTATATAATATATATATAATAATTCAGCTTTTTTATTATAATAAACTTTTTTTAATATTTATAATAAAATAGAAATATATAATATTAAAATCAAATAATTTTTTAAATATATTAATATTAATAAAAATAATATAATTAATAAATTATAGAAAATAAAATTTAAAATATCAAATTAGTTTTTTTGCTAAATTAAAATTAATTCAATTTATTTTTTATTATTTACTAATTATATAAATAATATATGGCGATTTTAATAAGTATTATTAATATTTTTATTATAAAAATCCTAAATTAGTATATTTATATAAAAAACCTAAAATTTTAATATATATTATATTATACCGAAAAGTCTAAAAATGCTTTTGGCATTAATTTAAAAAAAAAATTAAATAATAATAATATTTTCTAATTTTCTAAAAACTATAATTTTTTTTGCTAAAATTTACATTAAATAAATATTTTCTAATTTTATATTATTTTAATATTTAAATTAGTTTAAATATAAATATAATAAAAAATTATAAGAAATAATATTTTATAATAATATTTTACTTTATTTAATAAAGAATTTTCTAGAAAATATATTTATATTTATAAATAACCAAAATAAATATTTGAAAATAATATTAATTTTTTATTTTTATTTTTATTTATTAGCTTAAGTTTTAATTATATTTACTATTAAACTTAATTTTTTTTGGTTTTTTTCAAGAGTTTATACTATAGCCGTAAAGTATAATATTAGGGGGGTTTTTTTATTTTTTTTAAATTAATTTAAATAATAATAAAAAGTATAATTATAAGTTATTAAATATATGTTTTTATATAAATTGTTTTCTAAAATTGTTTTTGTATATAATTTCATAGTTTAATATATTTTTATACCCTATGGGAAGCCATAGGACTACTAGTTTCGCTAATTATCCGCTAAACGTAATTATAATACCTATGGCAGGTAGCAGGAACACAAAGCGCCAACTTTAAACTATAAACTACAAAATACAAATTATAATTAGTAAAAAATAAGTAATAAAACAAAGTTATTTTTTTTATTAAATATTTATTTTTGTATTTTTATATATATTATTAAATATTTTATAATGTTTTTTTTAATTTTTAATTTTTAATTATTTATATAATATTATATAAATTCCAAAATATTATTTTCTACTAACTTTTTTACTTTTAGATTTTTATTACTATTATTAAAATATTTAATAATTATAGTTTACTAAGTTTATTATAATATTAATATTTATTTAATATTTATAAAACATCTATAGTGTGTTTGTTGGTTTTTATTTTATTTTAATTTTAATTGTTTGTTGTTTTTAATTTAAGTAATAGTAACTTTTTTTTTAAATGCAAAAATTATTATAAAATTACTATATTAAATTTTAACTATAGGTAATACTAAAACTACAAAACTTTTATTTTAAACCATAAAACTATTTGTATTTTTTAGTATTTTGGGGGTTATAAATAAACTATAAAAAAACTATTATATAATAATTATAAATTTTTAATTAAAAAAAATATTAAATATTATAGGTTTTATTAATAAAAAATATAGTTAAATCTATAAAAAGAAAAAAAAAACATTAAAAAAAGTTTTATAAATTAAATATTTAATAGTTATAGCTAAAACTTTTATATTTTTAGTATTATTAAAAAAATACTAAAAAACAAAGTTTGGATTTATTTTAAAAATTATAATATAAAATAAATATAAGTTTTTTTATTAATATAATACTAAAATTAAATAAATTTTTGGGGGTTTTATTGCAAAACTATAGTTTAAAAAAAAACTAAAATAGTTTATAATATTATTAAATTTAAATTTAAATATTAATTTCATATTTTATAATTATAAAAAAACCTTTTAGTTAATAATTTATATTTTAATATAATATCGCAAAAAACTATTATTAATTTATTTGTTTCGAAAATAGATTTATAATAGTTTATAAAATTATTTAGAATTGTAATTTTTATTTGTAAGTATAGTAATATAAAAAAAACGGTTAAGAAAAAATTTGGAAGAAAAAGCTGGTAAATGTTGGAATTGCGGCGAAGAACTAGGAATATTTTATTAGCTTAATAAAAAGCATTTAAAAATATTTATACTTAAAAATTAATATAGATTTTAAATTAGAATAATTTATTATCATTTATTTAATGGTTTTTTTTGGTTTATAAAAAAATATTTTAAAGTTATAAATTAGTAAATTCCTAAACAAAAATATTAAATACTTTAATATTACTAAAAAAGCTAGTTATATTACTATTATTAATAAATCAACTAAAGACAAAAATACAACTATTTTAAAAATAAATTTAAGCCAAAAAAACAATAATAATTTTTTTTTAATATATTAGATTTTCTTATAATAATAATTAGAAATTAACGAAAAGGAATAAGGTACTTTAAATTAAAAATATTATTAAAAAAAATAATACAAATATAAATACAAACAAAACCAAACCTAAAAAGGTAATTAAATAAAAAATATATAAAAAATATACTAAAAAATATATCAAAAAGATAAAATAAAAGCAATTAAAAAATAATAATATATTAAACATATAATAGCAATAGAAAATCATTAGTTTGTTATATAAATTTAATATAATATTAAAAAATAAATTTATAAAAAGAAGGCCATTATTTGAACTATAATTTAAAGTATTTAAAAAAGCATTAAAAATAATAAATTGTATTAATAAATATCGCAAAAGAAAAAAAACCAGTTTAACGGCTTATTGCTAGTAATAACATAAAAAAAGAAAAATAGTAAAAAAAGGAAAAATAGTAGAAGTAGTAGGGGTAATAAAGCAAAAAAAAAAATATATATATATTTATTTAAGGTAAAAAGGTATATTTGCAAATACTAATATTTTTAAATAATTACATTATATTTGTTTAAAAAGCTAAAAAATTTATTTTTATTATATTTAAAACAATTTTAGTATTTAATATATTATTTTATTAAAAGAATTATATAATTTATATTAATACGGTTTTAAAAATCAAATAATAATTAAAAAATTTAATTAAAAAACAAACAAACAATTAGAAAAATTAGAAAAATTAGAAAAGGTTTTTCTTAATTTTAAAAACCATAAATTTTTTTTATAAATATAATTCATTTAATATAATTATTTTACAATTTATATATATAAATAAATTATAAAAATAAATCGATATTTTTATTTTTATTTAAAAATAGAAATCTTACCTTCATTCTAAATATAAAGCCTTTAAAAAACTATATTATTATACTAATAATACTCGAGATTATAACTTAAAACTAAAATAATTTATAAAAAACAATAAGGTTTTTCTATTAGTTTTTAAAAAAGCAATAAATAACTATAATTTTAATTTATATTAATATAAACAATTAACCGTTATTAAACAAAACTATAAGCTTTAAAATATACCCGAAAAAGAATTAATTAACAAAAAGAAACTTACAAACAACAAAAAAATAAAATTTTATTAAAATAATTTTAAAAATTTAAATATATTTAATAAAAAATTATATATAAAATTTAAATTTAAATTTCTAAAAATAAGTTGTTTTTTTGAAAAATTTTTAATTTTCAAATTTTCAAATATTATTTTATTATTATTCTAAAAAATATATTATTTTTTTAAAACCCGATTTTATAATATTATCTTATATTTTTAAGGTTAAAAATTCTTTAAAAAGGGGGATATTGCAAAGAACGTATAAAATTCCTAAATAATAATATAATTTTTTTTAAAAAAAGCAAACTTATAAAGCTTCTTTTAATTCCTTTAAAATAACACCTAAAAACATTAAATAATTTAAAGTAATATAAAAAATAAATAAATAAAAATTTTATTGATTTAATAATAAAACAAAATTTAATATTTTTTCGTATGAATTTCAAACATATATTAAATTATATTTGAAATTCCAAGCAAATTCTAACATATAAATTTAAATATATATATATTTTTTATAATTTAATTTTTAGTTTCTTTAATTTTTAGTAATATAAAAAAGATTTTTGATATTATTGTAATAATTGATTTTTTATATTTAAAGTTTTAATTTTAGTTCATTATTATATTATTTGAATAATAATTAAAATATATATTTTATTTTATTAAAAATAATATTAGAATTTATTTATAGAAATAAAATTATATAAATAGCTTTTTATATATAGGTTTTGCTTTAAATATGTATTTTATTTATTTTAAGTTTTTAAAAAAACTCGATTTTTCAACTATTATACTTAATATTAAATTTAAAATAAAGTTTAGTAATATATATTATTAATAGGATATTTATACTTTTTTTATAAGTATTCCATTGTTTTTTAAAACCTAAAGTTTATTATTGTTAAATTTTTATTATAAATTAGATTTTATTAAGCTTATATTTAATAATTATAGATTTTTTTTATAAAAAAAACTATTTATAAGATTATTTAAGCCAATTATTATAATTCTAAGCATATTGCTATTAGCTATAGCTTTGCTTTAGGCTATTTTTATTTTACTGCTAATATTAGAAATCTTTTACTTCGGATAATCCAATTTTATTATAATTAAATTAATAACTTTTTTAATTATAAAATTATTTATTAAAAAATTTATTAAAAAATTTAAGTTTTCTGCTAAATTATTTAAATAACTTAAAAACATTAATTTTGCCGGATTTAGTATAAATATTTTTACTTTAATAAAATTGTATAATTTAATAAATAGGTAATATTAGCAAAAAATTTAATTATAGTTTTTTTTTAAATATTTTAATTTAATAATAAATTTTTATTAAATAAATTTATAAAATAAGAATTAAAATGGAAGAATAAACTATAAAATCTAAAAAAAGCGCTGAACAAAACAGAGGCAAATAGAATAAATGCAATAGAAATTCAAAAATATTATTAAATATCATTATATTTATTTTTAATTATTAAAAAAATCTATAGTTTTTTATATTATTTATAAATATAAAATATAAAATTTTTAAAATTTTAGTAATAGTATGCCCCAAAAAAAATTATTAATTATTAATCGCTAATCGCTAATTGCTTTACATAGTTTATACTTCGTAGTTCGTAGTTCAAAGTTGGCGCTTCGTGTCCCTGTCACCTGCCATAAATACCATACCATACCATGCCATGAAATACTAGCTAAAAAAGACCAATACAATATTATAAATATACGGTTCCAATAAACTAGTACTATATATAAATGGAAAACTATTAATATAAGTAATTAAACAAAATTCTATTATAAAAGCTATAATTCAATTATATTAGTT
>QYSG01013231.1:0-15182 GCA_003988875.1 Lachnum nothofagi
TTCCCGGACGCGGCGCACGAGCAGATCATCACTACCTGGAAAGCGGAGTATGATCTCTGGACTGATGTCCTGGAAGACCTTTACGATCCTGTCTATGTGAGGACCGTAGCTGCGGCAGAGGTCGAGTTTGATTATGCTGGGCTCGCGGGGCTGGCGATTGGGAGTGCTGCTGCGGCGGCGGCGGCACCAGTGGCTGCAGTCAAGAAAGTGGCTAAGGCGAAGGTTGCAGCGGCTGTGGCTCCGCCGGCCGAGGAGGAGGCCCCTGCTCCGGCGCCGGTGAAGAAGAAGGTCGTTAAGAAGGTTGCTGCTGCTGATGGGGAGGCTGCGCCTGTTAAGAAGAAGGTTGTTAAGAAGACTGCGGCGTGAGTGAGAATAGATGGTTGGGGGTGTGTCGATGGAGTTTAGGGTGTTGAAGGGCCTTGCGTGTTGTCGATATTGCATAGTTTAATGTTCCAATAAACTCATCATCTATAATTGCTCATAAACGTCGCTCAGAGATCTTCTCGCGTCGAGAACGCTTATGTTGGCGTGGTCATGGTGTATTTGCTATAGATTGATGAGGTTGGAGCTTTGCAAGGACATCGCTTGTAGCGTTGTAGCGGCGGAATCCTTAGTATAGAGGGCTGTATTGAGTGGTTGACGCCTGGATTCGTTTTAGTATTTGTTCGGAACCTGTTCCAACCTCGATATACACATATCAAGAACAGGGAGAATGAGATAGAGAGACAAGAAGAGAGAAGAGCACTTCCACTTACAAGCGTCCTCTACAGCCACACAATAATCGTACCGAATCACTGGATCTATTATGACCGAGGGCTCCTCAAACGTCTGCATTCTGGATATCATATCTATACTGTGCAAGGCCAAAAGAAGAGGTAATCCCCTAATAGGATCTGGCATGTAGGCAGCTTTATTCAAAGTCCAATGCAAGGGCTAGGTTGGGTTGTAAATCTGTCACGTGCTTGGTCACATGCAGATCGATTCACCCCGTCACAATACTCAATCATCAATGCCACCCCACTCACTCTCCTCACCTCCATCCCCCTCTTTCCCCTCTCCCCTCTCAGCCTCCTTCCCCCTCCGCCTACTTCCCTCAATAGCGCCCTTCCTCTTATTCCCCAGCCGTCTCTCATACCCACTCTTCGTACTAATCATCCCCTTCCCCCTACCTTTCCCCTTCTCCAACCCGCCCCTCCGTACCTCAACACCAAACCTCTTCAAGCGTTTCCTCTCCTCCTTACTCGGCCTTGGCAGCGCATCAATCAGCCACCTCTTTACACTCATCTCACCTTCTCCCTTCCCCGCCGCCTTCTCGCTCGCGGCAATAATATTCGCGATATCCCTCACGTACGGCACATCCTCCTTCGTGTACAACGTAACAGCAACGCCGCCCTCCCTCCCAGCTCGCCCGGTGCGTCCAACGCGGTGGATGTACGCGGCTCCGGAGGAGGGGACGTCGTAGTTCACGACGCCGTTGATGCCGGCGAAGTCGACGCCCCGAGACAGGAGGTCCGTCGTGATTAGGACCCAGATGTCGCCGGCGCGGAAGCGGGAGAGGGTCGCGATGCGTTGGGTGGAGGACAGCGAGGAATGCAAGACGGCGATACGCGTGGAGCCACCAGCGGTGGCGGGGATGTCGTAGAGGAGCTCGGAGTGCAGGGCTGTGGCGCGGGGGATGGTTTGGGTGAAGACTAGGAAGGGGGGGCGGAGGGAGGAGGTCGTGGAGGTGGATGTGCCGGTCGGGTGGAGGAGTTGCCGGAGGGCGAGCAGTTTGCCGGGTTCGGTGGCGGCGTAGGTTAGGGTGTGGGTTATGTTGGGGATCTTTGAGGCCAACGACGAGGCGGATGGTATGAGAGATGTTGGAAAGGCCGAGTGTCTTGCGCCGGGAACGAATGGTAGATGATGCTAGGCTTTCGATGTTCGATCCCATAGTTGCTGACCATAGAGTGACGCGAAGGTCTGTGTTGGTGCAGGAGTTCCATATTCCAAGCGTTTGATCCCTGAATAATGGGTCGAGTAGTACATCTGCCTCATCCAGAACCAAAGTTCGTACAGAGGGTAAGGGTGTATGTTCGCCATCAGATCCCGCTGAAAGGGTCGTAAGAAGAAGACCTGGGGTCGTGACAAGAATATCTGTTTTCGTGACCGGTTGAAGTGTCCCAGATTGCTCATCTTCGTCCTCACTTTCCTCTTCGCTATCACTCGAGCCGTCTTGCTCAGCAGTATCTTGACTCCCAATTATTCTCATTCCTTTCCGCATGCCCACCACCTTGACCCCAGTCCCAATACTGAGCTTCTTGGCCTCATTGACAATCTGACTAGCGAGCTCTTTCGTTGGAGCCTCCCTTGTCATTACTCAGCCGCCGCCTTTGAACAATACTGTTCACGACTGGTATCAAGAATGCCAAAGTCTTGCCACTGCCTGTCGGTGCGATAGACAAGATATCAATACGCGCCTCTTCGTCCCCAAATTCATTCGCAGTGTCTCCCAAGGCAGTCGCCGGGGCTAGAAGCAGAGGTAAGCTTCCCATTTGGACTTCTGTTGGGATTTTGTAGCCTTGATCTACCAAATTCTCTGCCAACCGCCCAGAGATATTATATGTAGTCTTGAGCTCGCCGAAGGTGGTCAATGGCTGAGGGTACAGCTGTTTGTATTCATCTTTCGATCTTTTGTCCTTCTTGCCGGACTTCTTTGACTTCTTAACTTTTGACTTGCCCGTGGGTATTAAAGTGACTTTCAGTCTATGCGATCGAAGAATTTGCCGACATTCTGTCGAGTCGAGTCGCTCCGGCGCAGCTTGTGGTATCGCGTTCACGGACTTTGCTTTCGCATCGTTTGTGGATTCGCTCTTTCTAGTTTTCGAAGCGGCATCCTTTTGCGCAAAGAAATTTAGGGATTCCCCATCATCTTCTTCGTGCTGCGCTGGCTCTGCTACCTTTTCTGCACCCCGCTTTCTCTTCTTGCCTCTTGATTCGGGAATCGCATCGTGGTAGAGCTGAGGGTTCGCCGGGATTCCCGCGGAAGGTAACTTAGTCGCTTTCTCTCCAGTAGGCTTTGTCTGTTGTTTGGTAGACCTGGAGAGGATTTTCAGGATATCCATGTTTGGGTTGTGGTGTTTTCAGACTTGGAAGCTTCGAAGAAAATCAAATGGAGAGGAATATTCTGCTGAGCCTCACCGCCCCAGATCAGCGCTAAACTAGGCTAAACCTTCCCCCTCACTGGCATCAAGGTACCCTCGTCGACGTCGCAGACTGCCACGAATCTTGATTTTGGAGATATATCCCTATATATCTCTATATGTTCCCCATCTTTACTGCGCACTTTCTGCATCATCACAATCATGTCTGATATCTGGGGATGGGCAACAGATTCAGATTCCGCTCGCGCCTCCTTATTTTCCCGGCCAATGTACTCCTGCAACGGCACCTCCATAGTCTCCATGCCTGAAGTCACAGGTTTTGTTACTACACAGAACGAGGTCGGCCACTATGTGATCAAGTGCCCGTCGACAACAGGAGACATTACCCCTATTACAGGGACCATCAAACCGAGTGGGATTGCTTCTGTGTCTTTGCATCACAGTCCTCTGCCGTCTTCATTGACCTCGTTGCTACCTTCGATCGCGACTACTACTGGCTCTACAGGAACGGAGTCTACGACCACGCCGACGGGATCAGCGTCTACTGGAGCGGTATCTACAGGTACTGCAAGTCCTACAGCCAGTGCCGCATCTGGGAACGCTGTCCTATCTCTAGGTCTTCCTGCAATGGTCATTCTAGCCTGGATTGGAGGCTTCATTTGCAGCAATCTGCATTAAAACGTATCAGTATGCCGCGACGACCTGGAATCAAAACAACTTGCATGGTAGCTTTGAGGAACGCGGGGCCACCATTCGCTCCCAAGCCAGTACTCAATAACGATCAGCCAAAGTGGGCTCCCAAATGGCTCTTCAGTCATCAATGCAGACCATACCGACAATTGTTTCAGATAACGGGATTCCTACGCAGAATATATGACTTCGAGTACATATGCAGGCGCAGCTCCATTCTCGGCCAATCTGCATCACCCAAGGGGAAATGCACCGCAGCCAGCCTCAATATCAAGACTCGGCCTAATATCTCACCAGCATTTGGAAACGCGCCCAGAGCCAAATGGGCGCTTTATGACAGGTTCATCACGTGGCAGCTCAAGTCCATGAATCATTGGTGATTGGCGCGGATAAAGCTGGCTAAATTTGATTTCATCGCGGGGTCATTTTTGGCGGGGCAGCTCTCTCGACGCAGCTTCACTACCAACTAGTCTCAACCCACAAAGACATCACTTCCTCGAAAGTGATCTTTTTGGATATCATACTTTTTTTAGCATCTGCAGAATATTCTTACCTGCCAAAGGAGACGACAAAATGGCTTCAGAAACGAGCAATGTAAATTGTCCCACTTTCCAATTTGCAAAGCTCAAGCTAATCTCTCCTCTCCAGAACAATTCCTTCATCCTCAACAAGCCCTTTGACGTAGTATTCGAACAACGACCCGTCCCCAAAATCGAATCCGAACACGATGTCCTCGTCGGAATAAACTTCACCGGCATCTGCGGTAGCGACGTGCACTACTATGTCCACGGCGCCATCGGGCCCTTCATCGTCAAGGATCCGTCAAGTCCCTTCAAGTCGGCGACCGCGTTGCCATCGAGCCTGGCTTCCCCTGTAGACGCTGCGAGCCATGCCTGTCGGGCCACTACAATCTCTGCATCGATATGCATTTTGCTGCGACGCCGCCGATTGATGGGACGTTGACGGGGTTCTATACGTCCCCGGAGGACTTCTGCTATAAGTTGCCGGAAGCTGTGACGCTACAGGAGGGCGCGCTAATTGAGCCGCTGGCGGTCGCGGTGCATATCGTGAAGCAGGCGGAGGTGAGGCCGGGACAGAGCGTGGTGGTGATGGGTGCGGGACCTGTGGGACTGCTCTGCTGCGCTGTCGCGAAGGCGTATGGAGCTTCCAAAGTCGTTTCTGTTGATATCGTCCCTGCTAGATTGGAGTTCGCTGCTTCGTTTGCGGCTACACACACTTTCACACCCGAACGCGTATCCGCTGAAGAAAACGCTGCGCGTCTGCTGAAGGAAGCTGGTATCCCTGAGGGTGCAGACGCAGTCATTGATGCTTCAGGCGCGGAACCTTCCATTCAAACATCCCAACACGTCGTCCGGAGAGGAGGCGTGTACGTTCAAGGAGGTATGGGTAAGCCCGACATCACGTTCCCAATCATGACGCTGTGCACGAAGGAAGTCACGATGAAGGGAAGTTTCAGATACGGTAGTGGAGACTACAAGCTTGCTGTCGAGCTAGTTGGCTCAGGCAGGGTGGACGTCAAGAAGCTGATTACTGGGACCGTGAAATTCGAGGATGCCGAGCAGGCGTTCAAGGATGTGCAGGCAGGTAAGGGCATCAAGATGTTGATTGCTGGACCTAACGAGAAGATCTAAAGCTATTTTGTTTGATCTTATATTTCACTTCAAGTTTATACTTAGCATGATGTTAGGATAACGGGCGTACATATTGAACATATAGCTTCCCACGAACTCTTTCTCTCAATTTATGATACTAGATTCAGGTAGTCGAAGATATCTATTTAAGGACCAAGGTGACGCAAGGCCTCTGAATCTCAGAACAAAGCAAATTGGTGCTCAGCAGGACATGGGGACCTCCCTGCTGAAAACCAAATGATCGAATGATCGAAATTCTAGCTGAAAGCAAGTGCTTGAAAAAAACCTCTAGCCACTGGTCAGGCACTTACAGATAATTCGACTGTTAGTAGATCGTGACAGCAAAGTCATTCCTGACAGCCATCCAAGCGAAGTCCATTCCTCCCTCCCTCTTTCTAGATTCCAGATACCCCCAGTGTTTCCTCTCCAAATGTTGTCCTCGATTTCTTTGACAACTTCTCTCCAAACCACAACACCACGTGAGATCCTGATCATCCAAGTCCATTTACCGTACCAAGAATGAGATCTTTTCTATTCACTTTTATAATTTAAATGCTCATTCACCTCACTCCCTCCACCACCGCACAGCCGTACCGTTACAAGACCAAGGGTATAAATACTCACTCCCAGCACATGATAGGGCCCTCATGGCGTAGCATTTCAATACGAACGCTGGCATGGTGGACGCTGTGAGTAGGTAACGCCTACTTTCCTTGGCTTGGAAAGGAAATCGTTATGCTAAATGCGGAAGCTATTTTTGATAGGTGTCATAGATGATAGCTCACGCTAAGTGGGGGTGGTGTGCTGTCAAGTACTAGTTTGCTGTCATGAATATTCTTCGGTCATCCGATTCCTAGCCTAGCTTGAACTACATTGCAAAGCAAGAAGAGGGGAGATGGAGGCGAGGAAGTGAGGGGTGATAAGGAAGGTGAGGGCGGTTTGGGTGCTGCCCTCCGCACATGATGCTCTTTCTTTTGGTATTTGCGTGCTTTATTCAGATACTGTGTGCTTTCTTTGGGGACTTTTATAGAGATTTCGCTACAGATTTGAGGACTGCGGGACTTATATTCACTATTGCTGTGGGTCGAGTGAGCAGGTGATGAACTGGAAATGGAGGGAGGGTATTTGAAGCTCGGGGGTATCGAGAGTATCCGGTATCGCAAATGGTTGTGCTGTTTGTGCCCCGCATGGGAAGAGGAGTTTTGTTGCCTGATGAGGGAGTCGGCGTATGAATCTCACTCCACTAAGCCTCGCTTGGGAGGTATAGACTTTTTCGCGGATATTGAAGCATGAAATCGGGTCTTAATGAATGACTGTTTGATCATGACAGCAGATACGTTTCTTGATAGCAGCTAGCTCCTCAATATTCTTCGCATTCAAGATCAAAAATGAGAGAAGTGGTGCCGAAAATAATTCACAGCAGCGAGGACGAAATCGTAGTTAGACGCGCGACCACCCTGCTGCCATTGAACATCTTGGAAGGGTGGGGGAAATCTTTGAGTATCTCGAAAGAATACCCGTCATGTTTTATAATTTTCATTACCAAGGTTGCCGTTGAGATTCTGAGTTGAAATTCGATGGACATCTCAGAGAATCACGACGCCCTACATATGAAGTTCCGGAAGTTCCTCACCAGAAAGCATAGCAGGAGCGTTAAGCTGGGTTTTCGTATATATTTCCATCGCCCTTTCCCCAGCTGGATTTTATTACGATGATGCAGTCCGGCATTTCTACCACTCTGAGGGAGATTGACTGGTTGTACTCTGATGTGTAAATCTTGTGCATTTGGAACACTTCGTCGTAAAGCTCGAAATCGATTTATTATCAAACATACCTTTACTGTCACTCAGAACTTTCAGTCATCAAATAGCATGTTCTTGAGATACTACTGCAGTGCGTGTGAACAGTCTCCACCGCCGCAGAAACTTGTAATAATTAAGGTATGTACAGTACAAAACAAGGCTACTTACCTCAAATCCTCTTGATTCTTCTGACTAGTCTTTGGTTCTTTGAGATTAATCTTACAATGCTTTTAATAATCTTTCTTCCAGCGGCTTGGGATCCTAATGTGATCATGACGAACCTGTTATAACTTAGCTCCCGAGAACAGGCCCACAACCTTGCGTCAGGAACTACTTCTGATCTCCCAAATTTTGAAACCTCGATTCCAAAAGTGCAAGAAACAGCCATCCAGAGATTCTATACAGTTACCTCCAGCGCAAAATCATGGCGCAAGTATCGGATCCTGCTGTCTCTACTTCATCCGCGACGCCCTCCGATTTTTCCATATTTGAACCTTTCCCCCCCAAACTTCCCACAGAGCTACGTATTAGAATCTGGCGTTTCGCAGTTCCAGATCCGCAAGTTATAAACATCGCCTTAGGAGGMCCCCCCATCGACTTCCACGAATCCGAGTATAGACTCCGTCCTATGTTCTACAACCCCATCCGTCCACAAACAACCTGGGGCTGGACAGTCCAGAACCATTATGCCCTCCCCCCAAGAACCAGGCAATGGAGCGTCTCAAACGGCATGCCATCCCTCGCCCTTCTACGCACTTGYCACGAGGCGCGCGCAGAAACAGCCAAGATCCTCAGSAAGTATATCCTTTTGCGGGTGAACAGCCAATCTCACTGGCACAGCCCTTTCAGCGGCCTCRACGGTCTCAGCAAACAGTGCTTCTGGTACAACCCGGCGATCGACTCCATCGCCCTCAGCATGCACACCACGGAAGGAGAAATGCGGCAGRTCTTGCCGCCTGGGATCCCGCTCAACGCCGGCCTRATGCCGTACCTGCGCTCTAGAGTGCAAGACGAAGCAAGGCTCGACGGCGTCATCGAGGAAATGGAGGAGTTACTGGCGGTGAAGAGGGAAGTCACGCTCGAGGACTACGGGTCGCGTCTCGAATTCGGGTTTGACGTTGGCGATTGGACGAATGCCGGGTTTGCGCTGTGTAATGGGCGGCGGTTGTTCATGGAGATGGATGGGCTGGTGGATGAGTGGCTGGGGATGGATCCGCTGACGGAAAGGAGAGTGCGGTCGGTCGAGAGGCTGTTAGTCGTGGGGGGATATTTTGAAGAGAGTGAGTTGTACCTATTGCTAGGCAGAGAATCATTTGGCGGCTTTGAAGGTTAAGTTTTTGGATATCGATGGCTGGATGCATGAGATACAGTTATTTTTGGAAAGTATAAAGTCCTGCAGGAGATAAAGAAGGCTAGACCTTCGGTATACATGTCAATTATATAGCAATAACAAATATCGGATATTCTAGCAATTTCAGCCATTTCATTGCACCTTTTCCAAAGCTCCACATATGTTTCCGAAGGTATTTGTTGCCAGCACCCCTGGGTCCCGACGGAGCATGTGAATCCTACGTATCAAAGAGAACAGTCCTCTTAAAACGCCATGAATCTTCTAAAACAGGTTTTCGAAGCTTTCATCGATCATTTAGCTAAGCCATGTGTGGTCTTCATGCTCTTTTTATCTGAAAAAACATATGACGAACTCGCCAAGAGTAGCTCCCGAACATAGTTCCGCACACAACCTTGCGTCAGAAACAAAACCCAATTACTCCCAACTTTCACAATATTGAACTTCCTCGCCCCGAAACTTCTGGGAGGCAATAATTACCCAGGGTGTTTATACGGCTTCTACAAGAGCAAAACATGGCACAAGTTTCCGATACCATGACCGTTCCGGTGGGTTCCGCCGATACTCCATTACCAAGATCCTCCTCAGAAGCCTCTACATTTAAGGATTTCTCCAAGCTGCCTATCGAACTCCGCCTCAAAATCTGGCTCCTCGCAATCCCGGGCCCGCAAACCATCAGTATCAACTTATCGACATCCAAGGCCTTTACAACGGATCTATTGGTGGATTATATTGCTGGGAGCCTTGGGTTCCACCGATAACCAGGACATGGAGAGTCGAGAATGGCACGACATCCTTCAGTCTCTCTCAAGCTTGCCAAGAGTCGCGGGCGGAAACATGGAGAGTTTTCTCTACTTATATCCTCTGTCGTCTCGGCGGGCAATGTTTCTGGTACAACCCGRCCATCGACTCGATCGCCCTCCGCCTCCAAACCACAGAGTTCTCGGTGCAGAAGATCCTACCACCAGGGATGCCTCTCAAGCCGTCGCTCCTGGCGCATGTGCGTTCCAAATTGAACAGAGCTGTCGTCGCGATGAGAAACTCATTTGGAAATAGCTTCATGGACCGGAGGTCTCCCTACAAGATGAATGGGGCGGTTGGGTACTTCGAGYTCCCGTCCAGCGCGTGGGGCGGAGCGGAGTTTCAGTACGCTGTTGGCGACACCCATCCTTGGGCGTGGAAGTGGCTGGCAGTGGACCTGAACCGCATTGCGGAGGGAATGCTAGGGCCAGGTGCGACTCCTCTTAGTGAATRTGGAATTGAGAAGCCGATTGTCGAGATGAGGATAAGGGCTGAGGAGGGAGAGGTGCAGAGTGAAGAGGATGGCTGGCAGGACTTGAAGCTCACTCGTTTGGGGGCTTACRATCATGAGTCGRAATACGTTTATTACTAGTCGTAGTCGCCATGATCGATGCTCGAGCTAAGAATGTTTCAATCGCGCAACGCAAGGAAAGTTGCGCAGTACAAGGGCTGTGTAGAATAGGGAGAAAGCTTTCAAAAACATAGCCTCAATCTTTTGCTTACCACGTTGCCTGTGCCCACTAGCATGTCGAATGCTCGTGCATAATTTGATCGTCCAGCATTCTTCAACATTCTTGTGAGTGGGGACGTCGAGGTTTGCTGAGCAACGCGTAGTCCTCATCTTATTTCTTCGAGAATCTGAAACTAATATGACGAACTGGACAAGAATTAGCTCCCGAACAAGAGTCCACAACGTTGCGTCAGAAACCCACGCTTATTGAAATTCTAGCTCCAAACGTGCAAAAGGCAATAACTCAAAGCCTTTCTACAGCTTCAAGGTCATAGCGCCCGTGTACGAAAACAAAACTCTTTCACCACAACTACCTAAGGCAAAAAACTCCAAATCTACCTCCGAATTTTTACTATTTCCCCAGCTCCCCACCGAGCTCCGCCTCAAGATCTGGCCTCTCGCCATCCCTGACTCGCAAACCATAGACATCAACCTCACCGGCCCGCCTCTCGATTTCCACGGCCCTCGAGGCCCCGTTCGCAGAACCTGACGCGTCGAGAACGGCGTATGCTGCCTCGCTCTCCTTGCAACATGCTATGAGTCTCGAGCAGAGGCACGCAGGGCGCTTGCCGGATACATCTTCCTCCGCCACA
Source organism: Lachnum nothofagi (assembly GCA_003988875.1). Classification (NCBI taxonomy): domain Eukaryota; kingdom Fungi; phylum Ascomycota; class Leotiomycetes; order Helotiales; family Lachnaceae; genus Lachnum; species Lachnum nothofagi. The sequence goes on from QYSG01013231.1 coordinate 10,757, forward strand.
ACGGCCATAGCTTCTGGTTCAACCCGGCCATTGACTCTATAGCCTCGACCATGTAAGATTACACCAACGAGCGCTCAGCCACGTACAAAAATGGATTCTTTGCCATGTACGCAAGCGGATCCTTAGCCACGTACATGACCAAGACGAAAATACGAAGGGTCCTGCCGCCTAGCTTGCCGCTTAAGCCAGAGCTGCTGACGAAGGTGCGTGGGGAGATTAATAGGACGCTGCATGAGATGAGAGGGTTCATTGGGCTTCGGCCTGGCGAAAATGTGCACGGAGCCGTAGCGAGATTCAAGCTCGCATACCCGACTGGGTGGGCACAGGCCGATTTCCCGTACGGTGTCAGTGATGATCCAAAGAGCATGGAAGCAGACCTGAAGTATGTCATCTGCGATATGCTGGGGGTGGAGACGGAGGGAAGTATCTATGTTGGTCTCGGACATCTTGGGATTGAGGGGCTGGTCGTTGAGGTAGGGTTGAGAGGGATGGGAGATCCGGAACAGGAGCAGGAGAGTGACTGGGAGGGCTTGAGGTATAGGCTGTTCTCGTTCAATCGTTTTAAGGCGTGGTATAATTGTGAACCGAGCTCATGAAGCTTGAGATGTTGCTCGAGGGCTGCACGCTTCGTCGGCAGTAGTTGAGGTCTTCTGCTCGTACTTGCATTGGCATTAAATCTAATTTCGACGAATTTTGAATGTTCCTCTTGCCCTTCTTCCCAGCCCACAAAAAAAGTTGTGGTACAAAGGGGCCTGATCGTGGCAGAATATGGGAGAAAGCCAAAGATTTCTATTTATACCGATTACTCTAGTGGCATAAAAGTGTGAAGCTATATTCGTCGACCTCGAGCTTCTATTATCATAATTGTCAAGCTTCGCAGTCGGCTGGGTCTAAAGAGATGAGTGGYTTAGGCGCCGTTGCCGTAACGACGATATCTCTACGGGGGAATATAGGGGCTTAAGCGACCAAATAGAGAGCACGCGACATCTCCACAGAAAGTGGGTGAGGTGAAGAGGACCGAAGCACAGAATGAAACTAAAAAAGATATRTAGTTACAAATCAATATATGCAATAAGCTTCTTGACTCTTTTACGACTTGTTGAAAAAAATAAGTTGAGTATTTCTAAGTAAGCATACAATTATTGCCGTAGTTACTGCGGAATTGAGTTTAGGGAGCAAGCTTTAGTGGACCAAGTCTCTAAAGAGCCTACGTTAGSGAAACCTTAGCTAATAACTACCCTAGATTAAGACCCTAAAAATTTAATTAGATTAATGCTTCAGACCTGCAGCTTTCAGATTACAGCGAGAGCTCCCCCCGATTCCGCAGCCCGATGGCGAGTGACAACTCGTAATAGTTTTCAGGATAAGTGAAATAATTTTTATTGAAACCTGATTTGAATTTGTCTTAGAAAAGAGATGCCCTCACGTAGATATCATCGAATCTACAAAGCAGCCGTATCTGAGTTCGATATTCTCGCAGTGAAATGTGCGTCTCGTGAAAGCGGGATTTTTTTTTGGCYTCGCCCTTCCTATTCCCTCCCGTAGCTCTCTAGTTTGAGGCACAGTCATCTTGATATAAATTGAGAGACCAGGCAACCTCCCATATGAAAGTTCATCATATTATTTTATTGAAAGGGAGCTGTTTGATTTGTTGCTCACCATTATGGCCGACTCTGCTCCCAAAATCGCTGATGTAGAGCGTCAAGAGGCACTAGACTCGGTGGACCGGAAAGCCCAAAAGCTTGCGGACCAGATCAAGAAAGCGAAACACTTCATGGCTTTCACGGGGGCAGGCATTTCTACTTCTGCTGGTCGGTTCATGTTCTTRCTCTCATCTTTACTTGGTTAATTTTGTTGAAGGCATCCCCGACTTTCGTGGCCCGGAAGGAGCATGGACGCTTAGGGCTCAAGGAAGACAGCGCACTTCCAAGGCTACTACCACGCTTCAAGCTATTCCAACGCCTACTCATATGGCTCTTGTCGCATTGCAAGACCGTGGGCTCCTCAAGTATCTTGTGAGCCAGAATTGTGATGGCCTCCACAGGAAAAGTGGCATGCTACCGGTGAGTTCCCTTGGGATGAACCTTCGATTCCACGTCCTCTGACTCCCAGATCAGGACAGAATATCCGAGCTCCACGGTAACAGCAACCGTGAGTACTGCAAGGACTGCGGGAAAGAATATATTCGAGGTACACGTCGTGATTTCCCTTCGCCCATCGCAAACGGCTTACACCACCAGATTTCCGGGCAGTCGCCACCTACGAGAAAACAGTCCACGACCACCGCACAGGCCGCAAATGCGCCATCTGCGGCGGCGTCCTACTCGACAGCATCGTGAACTTCGGAGACTTCTTACCTGCCGAGCCACTGGAACGCGCTCGAGCTAATGCCAAGAAAGCGGATCTCTGCCTCGTCCTCGGCTCTTCTCTCACGGTGCCGCCGGCTTGTACGGTCCCTGAGACTGTGGGTAAGAGAAAGGGTGCCAAATATGCCATCTGCAATCTTCAGAAGACAGATCAAGATGACCTTACGGACCTGCGGATCTGGTCGAAGACAGACGACTTGATGGCGCGCGTGATGGAAAAACTCGAGATCCCCATTCCGACTTTCATACTCAACCGTAGGCTGGTCGTTGAGATGGAATCCAAAGACGGCCGGCACCAGCTCAAAATCTACGGCGTCGACGTGGACGGCTCGCCCTTCTCGTTCCTCAAATCCGTCAAGCTCGTCTCCGAACGCCGCGCAGCACGCACCGAGCCCTTCCTGATCAATTTCCGCGGAGACGTGAAGCCCGGGATGGACTTCAAGCTCGAGCTAGAGTTCATGGGGCATTACGGCGAGCCGAACCTAGAGATAGGTCATGAGTATGGGTGTGAGCGGGCCCAGCATCTTCTGGAGTATAATCCGAGGACTGGGGAGTGGAGGACGAGTAGGCAGGGTGAGATGTTTGAGAGTAGTGTGGTGGGTAACAATATGGAGAAGGATGAGGATTCGATTATAGAGGATGATAGTTTGCCCGAGTTTATACGGTCGACGCCTGTGCTGCCGGATTGATCTGACCTCAAGCACAAGCCGTGGGAATGTAACAAATAGTTCGATATCGGAATCTCGACATGAGCCATTTCCGTCCTTGGACCTGAGCAGTTGCTGTTATAACCTGAGCTGTGGGTGAGCCTAGGTGAGCCGTGGGGTGAGCAGTGGGGTGAGCCAAAGGCGACGATTTAGGCTCCTCGGCTATAACTACCGCTAGCTAAAATTAGGAAAAGTTAATCAAAGGTTCTTTTAAAGCTAATTCTAAACCCCCGTTAAATAAGGCCGTACCCCCCAACTTTACCAAATGTTAAATTCAACTTTTTTCGTATACTAATATATTACAATAATTTATTATTTATTTATTTAATTCTTTGCTATAAATCATTATATTCAACGGAAAATATCTGAATCCATTTATTTAAATTCGTAAATATTTTAATTCATTCTTTTTTAAAATATAATATTTTAATTTATTTTTATATTATATAAAGTCAAAAAAAGAAGCAAACTTCTAATAGAATCTGGTATATAAGCAGCATTTATCAAAATCCAATTAAAGGGCTAGGTGTTAGATTATAAATTTTATTTATATACTTAAAGAAATAAAACTATTTGCAATATATATTATATATTTAGTTATATGTAGATTTAATATAAAACTTGAAAAATAAAACTATTTCTAGTTTTCAAATAACAATATATAAAACTAGCTATTATTATTGCCCAGCGCAGCGGGCATTGCGGAGACTTAGTATTAATTATATATGTTAAAAAGTGGTCAAAAAGTATTTTACTTTTATTGCTAAGCAAGCTAATGTAAATTCTATTGCTATAAAGCGAAAGGGTCTGATTGGTATTAATAACCGAAGTGGCGCTAAACCTATATTAATGGCCTATATCTTTACTTTACTCCGGCAACTTTAACCACTTAAAAGTAAACTTTATTAAAAAAATATTATTTTATAGCCCTATGCTAATGCATTTTAAAACTGCTTTTATTTTTATTATAACTCTAAAATTAAGTATATACAGCCCTTTAAAGTAATAGGCTAAATTTTAATGGAGTAACCAGGGGGGCAGTGGCCCGTGCCTACAGCGGCTCTAGCCTATATATACCTGCAGCCTATATTATATGCTTTAGGCACATATCTGCGGCTTTGGCCCGCATGTGCCACTTCAGCCACAACGCCACTACGCCACTGCACTACTGCACCACTTAACTACTATAGCTATTATAATCCATATAAACTTATAATTTATAATAATAATAATAATAATAAAAGATTCTAAAATATTTCCATAAARTAAATAAAGTAAATAAAGTAAATAAAGTAAATAAAGTAAATAAAGTAAATAAAGTAAATAAAGTAAATAAAGTAAATAAAGTAAATA
>QYSG01013235.1:0-16533 GCA_003988875.1 Lachnum nothofagi
ATCCCGAGACTAAGAGCTTCAAATGATGCGTTGGTGGGTAGTAGAAGTCTTGAAAGGTTATTTCTTTGGGGATGTTCAATGTACTCTCTCGGAAGTAAGGAAGGCACGGATCCACAATCCATTCACACAATGCATCATGGTCCTCCTCATCAYSGTCATCCATGGCTTTGGACACCATCTTGGAGTATTCTATCACAAAGTGGCTTCTTCGGATGTCTTTGTGTGAAACAGTAATGTGAAATCGCGTGGCTCGACACATGACGGTGACCCATGAGCTATCGAGCTCGATGTGACTGTCAATGACGGTATGACTCATATTTTGGAATGAGTCCATTCCAGCAGACGAGCTCGCCTGCGAGGTTGGAGCAGGCAGTACCGAGTAGGAAAAGTAGGAGAGTTGATGTATAAGGCTTTCAGTGTCAGCTGTCGAAGGATCTTAGACCTATATGTTGCCACAATAATCAATATAGAACTCCGCTAAGCAGATGATGCTTCAAACAACTTACTGGGAAGGGATCTCTTGTGCAGTATGGRTGGTGCGATACTGCTTTCTCGGAGCAACGTGTTGGTTGGGTAGAAAGAGAGTTGATGCCTGGCGTCTTAAGTTTGGTTTCAGTGCAAATATCGGTACCGCGATCTTCACATCCATGCAATCTGAGAAGGGTACAATATTGCAAAGTCTTTATTTGTATYAAGCTGGTGAAATTCAAGTGCACGACCAAARACGACCCTTTCCAATTTTAGCCGGCGGCAATAATACTGTATGAAGCCGAGAAGCCCAAATAAATCGCTTCCTATTTAGTCTAGCTCTGGGTTTGCTTATCCTCGACTTAAGCTATAATAGCGAATGCTTAGGTCCAAAGACGAAAATGGAAAATCCTCGTAGCAAAATTCCAACATCAAATTAAGCGTTATATCTCATCAAATAAGACCTATCATGGGTATCATATTCTCTGCAAACACCTCCAAACCCCAAACTCCAATCCGAACCCTCGGTCCAAAAATCTTTCCCCAATCCCAATTCAAACGCCCTTTCCACCACTCCTCCTCCTYATACTTCCACCCAGCCTCCCCGGGCCCTCGCTAAAACTCGTCCCGATCCCCGAATCCCTCCCCCTCTCGCCCCCCTCATCCTCATCCTCATCATCCGCCTCCCCACCCCCTCCCGCCAATGGCTGCATATCCGTCCCCTCCAACACCCCCTCCCCGTCCTCATCATCCTCCCCTTTAACCCTGGGCTCATACCTCAACGGCACCTGTCGCCCATACGTAGGGAATGTCCTAGGCGTATCACTCAAATCCGGATCCTCGTCCGTTCGTTCCGCATCATCATACTCTTCCTTCACTTCTACCTCATTATCATTATCTTCTTCTTTCTTCATAACTTGATGGGATGGGGAAGATTTCTCGCTAAATACATAGCCGATAAGCACCCATGCGAGGATGGCGAAGGTGCATTCAGCGCCCCAGAATACACCAGTAAAGAGGACGAACGAGAGGATGCGGTGATTATACATTACCCATCGGAGCCCGCTGAAACGCGCGAYGAATTTTAGGGTTGTGGAGTAGACTTGGAGGTCTTGGCCTGCTTGTAGATCCAGGAGCGCAAAAACCGGGATGGATTTCTTGCCGCGCGGGAAAGATAGAAATTCGAACATAGGGATAGTCAGAGCTTCGGATTCGGATTCCAGGCCCAAGAGGAAGAGGGGCATGTGCAGGAGTTTTGTGGTAAGAGACAGCAAGGGCGAGGTATACGGGAGGAGGGTCGGTCGCCGGGAGGTATACAGGATGGCGTCTTTGTCGATTCTTTCGGGGAGTGATGGCGTTCCTAATATTGGGAAGGGTTCGAGGTAGTTTTGTGGCAGGAGATACAGTTCGAGCATGAAGTTTCCGCGGTCGAGGTTCGCTGGTGAGCGCGGTAGATGCAGCTCAACGCTGACATCGTACGCCTGCCCTGAGATCAGGCTCCCGTCATTTAATTTCGTAATCCCATACGGATTTATGCCATCTCTATCCCGCACAAAACATCATGTTAGCCAAACTCCGGTCCACTTCACTTCTGTTTGTTTTTAGGAGGTTGGAGAAAGTACCCATATTGTAGATGTATAGTCCGCTCAATCCCGATCTGCGGGACGTACGCAAAGTAGAAGAGCGCGTAGGCAACGATCGCGAGGCCGAGGAGGAGGAGCGAGGTGAGGAAGAAGAGGAGCGTGTGGAGGTAGGTTTTCTGTGCGGGTTTTGAGGTCGCGGCGCGGTAGGGGAGGAGGATGAGGTCCTATTCATTGAAATGAGTTAGATGTCTGATTTTGAGGGATGGATTTGGGGGAAAGTGATAAATTTACCATGATGGAGGTCTTGCGTCGCTGCGAACAGCGCAAGAGAGTTAGGAAGTTGTGAGCTTGAGCTTGGTGTTTTGGTTTGGGGGAGGTGTTCAGGATGACGTCGCTCGGTGCGTGCTTCGCTGAAGCGTGCCTGGGGAAGAGGACAGGGGTTAGATTTCACTCCAACATGTGATTGACAATTTTATATATTATTTAGTCACAGATCCAAGAACATTGTTCACGCATTACTTAAAAYAAATCTTTCAATTTCCTAAACTCCATTCATCTACCAAAGTGATCTCCTATATACACCTGCTAAAAACTGACAATGCAAGAACCAAATTTCCCAATCCGTATCAAAATAACTCAAAAAGACGCTGATATCAACAGGTCGTGTCATCGCTCGTCAGATTATTAGCAGTTTTGAAGATAATTGCTTGGTACTAGACCTGGTCGTCCGTTCTTTCCGGCGACTTCTGCCTCCCACCATCCGTCGTCTTGGAGACGCAGGACGGCGAGGATGTCGCCTTTGGCGAAGCTGAGTTCTTCGGGAATAGCGGCTTGGTACATGTACATTGCTCGAGCTGGCAACTATTAGCTATTTGAAAAGCAAAGAACGAAAATGACTTACCAAAATGTAGGATTGGTCGGCCTTCTCTGTTGAATTGTCTGACATCTGCAACACTCTTGCTTCTTTGTCTAGAGGCCGATCCGTGCTGTGAACCACCGTAGTAGCTCATCGGTCTTCCAGAGCCAGATCGACCACCGCTCCGTCCCTGAGATCCGTATCCATCGTTCGGACCAGGAGCAAGCACCACGTCGTTGCTGGCATGGCTGCTGCCTGGCCTGTCCTGGTCTCTGAAAGGTGCTGGGGAAATAGCTCGAGCAACTTCGTTTGGCGAAGTGTGGCGGTAGTAGCCTTGATCAGAACCACGTTTTTGAGGAGAGGCTGACTGAGCACGAGCACGTTGACTGCCGTAAGGATTTGGRGATGCTGATCGATAACCTTGCCTGGTATCTACGTGCATGCCTGGACGAGGAGATGCACTGCGTGGGGGAGCAGGTGATGTCGCCCGTGGCATATCGTTTCCTCGAGTGCCCGGTCTAGACTGTGATCCYGATGGATACCCACCACGGGAGTCAGGTCTTCCTTGCGGATTGAACACGCTCCTTGTCTGGTCTTCATATTTCTGTCTGGTTTGTAGCATGGCTTTTGAGGTATGAGCCGGTGGAGGAGCTCCTAATCTTGCCATGGGAGGCTGGTCGTAGGATGGTGGTGGGGTGCCTCTCAATCCTGCCGCCTGAGAACCTCCAGGGCGAGAGCTTGGAGTTGCTCCTGGAGCGGGAGTAGCTACACCATGGTAATCATAAGCTGACATGCGAGTCGAAGACGCCTTCGTGACACCCTTAAGCTCTGCAAGCGCCTGAGCAATTGGATCTAATTCTTCCTCTTGCGATGGGTTGGCTTGCAGCGTCTTGCCCTTCTGGTCTGGTGTTTGAACATCAAACACGTTGTTGCCAATATTGAGTTGGAAGTTTGCTCGGGGGTCGATGGGTTCAGGACTTCCACTTGCTCTATCACTAATCAAGTTTTGAGATTCTGAGCCATATACCGGTGGGCGCCGGGGCGAATTCTGAGCGTTTGCTGTGCGACTAGCAGACCAGGTATTTCGATTTGACGGTGTCATTGCACCTCCATCTTTCTCCCTCGTACTCTTTCTCCGGAATGGACTATGACTTTGGAAAAAGCCGCTTTTCTTTTTCAACACCGTCTTTTCAGGTGGCGGCGCAGCTTGCTTCACTGGTGAGGTCTTGCCGCTGGGAGGCTCCTGGCTTGAGAACGAGGTTGGATTGGAATATTCGCTGTTGGAGTCGCGGCTTGATGGTCTTATTCCACTATGTGCTGAGCTTCGCTCGGAAGGTGGACCAGTCCGGCATAACATCGTCATTCCATCCATTGGATAGGGATCATGTGGCACGGCCGCCAAAGGTCCATGCTGTGTCTGCTCATATTGAAGCTTACTGGGCTGAGCCTGGTAGTCAAGCTGTGGTTGTTTTGACCGGTCTGGCATCGCCTTCTGAGGAGTCAAAGTTGCTTCTCGGCTAGGAGGAGTTCCGGGGTCATGACCGAGGTCACGAGCAAGAGCTGATTGTGGATCGTGATGAGATTCGTAGGTGGAAGGTTGGGGAGATGAGCTTCTGTATGCCGGGTTGATGGTACGTTGGAACTGAGCGACTGAGTAGCTGTCATCCTCTGATGTCTCTGACTGTGTGTCGCTGATATCTCCACGGCGGAAGTTAATGTATTTTGGCGGATCTGGAATTTCCTGACCAGTTCCACGCTCTTTGATGAAAACCACAATATCCTTCTCGACCTCACAGTTTTCGAGAGACAGTCGTACCTTCTCGCATGAGGCATCGTCACTGACACAGACAGTAGAGGCAATATTGGCAAAGCTCCATAGACTGCTCTTCGTGAAATCCAAACGCTCCTCTTCCAGGTCTTGGAACTTATCCGCCGCAGCTTTCCAATCTCTATTCCATCGTCCAGTGGTTTCTTCGAGGGCCTTGATCGCGTTCTCGTACTCGGTGTTCGAGGTCGCCAGGTTGATCTGGGTCTTTTCTAACTTCGCCTTGTTTTTCCGCTCCTCTTGCCCCATGACCATATGACCTTGTGCTAGATATCCTTTGATCTTCAGACATTCTTGCTCGTATCTATCCCGAGTCTGGATGTTGCATTAGCAATCGCTGGACTATGCTTGTGGAATGAACTGACCTTGTTGACTTGGTGTGTTTGTTGCACCTTGACCTTCAGCAGCTTCTCGATTCCTCCCTGAACAATCTTTCTTCGCTCTTTCATAGCACCCGCGAAAGCCGCCAGCGGCTCCTCGAGCTCCGTCTTCATCTGTCCAGCTATACCTTGATGTGACTTCCCCATCTGCTCGACTTCCCCTCKCACCACGTCCAAGGAAGCTCGAAGTGTGCCGGCCTCTTGTGATCCTAACGGCTTTCGCGATAGTTGTAGTAGCTTTCGTGCGTACTCATCTTCGATTGCAGAGCGAGCTGCGTAGCCTTGTTAGCAAGAGCAAGTGACAGCAGCAAGTAAACAAACCCTGATAGAAGGCCTTCAATTCATCACACGTCTGCTTTGCATTGTGCATGCGCGACAGTAGAGGCTCGACTCCAGCATCATCTTTTCCCCAGAAGTTGTTGGCGAAGCTCAAAGCGACCGAGGGACCCTCAGATACTGTTCCGGGCATGATGCCCTCTTCCTATTGTTGATGGAGCTCAGTGCTATGCAGATGTGATAGCCCAGATAAGTTTCGAGTCCTCTAACGGATAAAGTGATAAGAGGCAATCAGAAGCCAAATGAATGTTGTTCAATTGAGGGAATCGGAATAAGTTGGCCGAACGTTATGGCTATGGGTATGGGCAGGGAACAGGCGTGGTGCGGAGGAGTGTGGAGGTCGAGTTATTTACTTGTGTGGGGCCGTTGGTTGTCAACGGCAACTGCAACTCGGCGATCCTCCTCGAATGGGAATGACACGAAGCGAGCCTCCCATCGTCCTTGTTTCTCAGGTCAAGATTTCGACACAAGGATCATTGTGAACTGAGACCTTGTTGGATATTTCGCGCTGGTGATATTTGGGGATATATCTCTCGGTGGACTTACTCTAAGAAGCAGAGGTAGGTGCTTACAAAACTGGACGAGTAATACGGAGCACACGATTTGTAGACTTTGCCGCAGGTACAGTGATACACTTCACGGGACTCCCAATTGAAGGGTATTATTGACGGCTAGGTTTGCATCTTCGGGATGTCGTCTCGTCTTGAGTCCTATGTGAGGCTTCGTTCCTCGAATATCGACGCAGTAGGCTCACACTTTCCCGTTATTTGCACAAACCAAAAATCCTTGCCCGTCTGATGAATCACTCTCTATGCCCAGTTTAATGGACTTCACAGCATGTTTCAGTGCTTCTGACAATTCATTCATTTTTGAAATACGTAGTTCTTCTTATCATTCGGTGATGGCTTCCCGGGACAAAGAATCGAGCCGTCAATATTGAAGGTCTTGTCGCACTCCTCTACCTACCTCGAAATGATTGTAAATACTGCCTTATCTACATCCGTAGAGAGACTTGATGCCTGCTTGTGCACCCGACGGTTTTGAACGTACCCTGTGTTGTTCCTGCAGTTCTCCGCCTGTGATGCGATCCGTGTGGCTTGTTGGGAATTGCAGTCCTGTAGTAATTGCGCCATCATGCTTGTCTTGTGAAGCCTTCCAGAAGCAGATACAAAAGCAAGATCACTCTCTGCAGAAGGTTTCCTAGTTACATGTGAGTATCATAAGGTAGAGAGTAAAGTAGCTTGCATCATACTAGTAAAGTTCATGTGTGCCTCAATTTTGTTAAGGTACCCACGTAGAGGCTAACCCCAAAGCGGATGCCTCTTAGCCGCATCTCGGCGCGACTTCTTCGTCCACGGCACTGGCGAAGCTGCGATACCTGACCCAGATGCCAGCCTTCCTATTCACACGAACTCCTCCATATCTGCGACTAAAATTCCCTCTCTACTCCGTACCTCCCTCGACATTCAATGTCCTCGCTCCCACACGGCTCCTTCTTTCGGCTCTAAAGTTTGAGAGGCAGCTCTCCGAAGTGGGTCTGTCTGCCACCTGAACAACCGTTACTTCGATGGTCCCCCCATCAAGAGAGGGCACCTTTACATCTACGCCTACGCCAGCACAGCAGCAACAGCAGCAGCTGCAATCGATTGTGACCGGTGGCTCCGGCGTCAGTCATTCACCGCACGGCTCTCTCCACGGCCCCTTAAGTGTTGGCGCAAGCCCCAGCACCAGCAGCCCGACTGGAGCAAACCAGTCCAACATCGCCGTCACCCAGGTCCAGGTCCTCTTGAATCTCTGCAAAGAGGGCAGGGATCGCAATCCAAGGTGGGATCAACAAGTGGAACAGCTGAGAAAGGTATGCCTCACCGCCCACAGAGGTAATGCAATACCAACTGACAATCGCAGCTCATCGATGACAACGGCATGGAAGTATTTCAAAAGTACTTCAGTCGGATCGTGACTGCCAGCGCTCCGCAGATCTTTGGACCTACCCTCAACAGACCAGTAACGCCTGCGACCGCGGGGAACTATACCCTGCTTGCTGGTGAAGTTAGCAAGATCTCTAAAGATGTTGAACAGGCCAAGAAGATTGCGGAGGCCATCGAGACGACGAATGAAGACTTATTTCGAGACTTCGACCTCTCCACTTTCATGGAACACTTCAAACTAGACGCGCTTGAGAAAACAATTCTAGCACTGGCGTTCAAGACTGGCTCGAGACCAGACCTCAGAACAAAATGTGGGTTTGACCAAATCCTCGAACTCTCCGATACTGACGCCTTATAGCCGATGCCATACTTTCCACAAACCTCGACCTCTTCTTACGAACGCTTGCCGACCCCTTGAGCCACCCTGATCTCCAACCCTCATTCRTCGCTGTTATCATTGATCGACTCATCCAAGAACCCCCACCAAACTTCGACGATAATGCGAGGAGGAATCTTAGAACAGCAGTCAATTACAGGTATAGGGATAATGACGGAATCGTTCCCACGGAAATTCTTGCGGCGCTCTATCTAAGCTCGACTTTGAGTGACCATAACCAATTTGTGTGGTTCATAAAACGACTAGGTTCCACCTGTACTGCAGATGAAGAGAATTGCAAAAATTCCCTCCGCAACATCGGAAATGTATCCCTCAACGAGGAGCAGGTCGCYGCGGCGCTGATATACGCCACCATTAGTCAAACGCCATCTTTCTCGATCACTGTTCTGGCTTCTAGTCTTCGCAGAGAGGTCTCGAACAATTTCAGTTGGAACCGAATGCTTACACTTTTTGACGAGCCAAATTTACGAATAACATCGAAGCAATTCCTGGATCTCTATCGTGCTCTTCTGCCATCGGCCGAGTCAGAAAACCTCGACATTCAGCAGATGTGGGGCGGACGATGGGATAATACCGAGACACAATTGTCTTTTATCGGCGCATTCCTATCGCTCACTCCAGATCAACTTGATGCTACTACGATTCCTCACCTTAAGACTTCTTTTGATAAGAGCGACTTCGTGGCTGTGCCGAAAGACAAAGAAGTTGCAGAGCGTATTACAGAGCGTGCCAAGTATGCGGTTCGCCATCCTCTCGTTTCTGTCGCTGCTCTATCGTCTTTGTTCCATGTTGCCCTGCACGATCAGACGGCATCTGAAACCGCTGAGGCAAAGAGGCTTTTTCAAGGCGTTGTTGTGCCAAATTTAGACATCTTCCTGGTTTCTGCTTTTGGAGTTCAACAACCCTGGCCTGCCATCGCGGCTGAGACCATTGAGAGTTTGTTCGGGCGTTTCCTTTATAAAAGCGACCCTCACTATGACTTCGTGCTGGAAGGACTTTGGCGAAAGAACAAACCTTGGGTTATTTTACATCTGGCCGATACGCATGGCAAAGCTCCCATGGAACTACCGACGATACTTCACCATGCAGTCAGGCACGAGTGGTTAGATGAATTATCGCCAAGCCTATCTGGGTTTGGGCTCGACCTCGCAGCACTGGCCCACGCGGAAGGTGAACTCGATCTTACGAAATGGGCACAGGCTCATGCGGCACAYCCTGATGAGTTCATAGCGTCACTAATGACCTTCTTGAAAATCAAATGTGAGCATGAGATTGAGTCTCAACACTCTGAGAACGGACAGCTACTCAGCGTCATGCTTCCCGTTCGGACCATTTCTGCTCTCTTGGGCATCTTAGAAGATGCGATGCCAAACAAGCCGCAACCACAATTGGTTGTTGTGCAACGACAGTGTATCACCGCATACCCAAGACTCATCAATTATGGCGCTGGGCCCGAGATTGACGCTATCATCAACACGAATGGTCAAGAGTCAAATGCATTACCAGCGGCAGCGAACGAGAAAATGGAGGACTTCTACAAACGTATGTACAGCCAAGAGATTGAGCCTAGACAGGTCGTGGACAACCTTCGTCAGTACAAAGTTTCGCGGGACCCTTTACACCAGGATGTGTTCGCCTGTATGATCCACGGCTTGTTTGACGAATACGCGCTCTATGGCACTTATCCGTTAGAGGCCCTAGCCACTACCGCTGTCCTGTTCGGTGCGATCATAAATCACAAGCTTATCTCAGACCTTCCACTTGAAATCGGCCTCTGCATGATCCTTGATGCTATCCACGACCACCCTCCCGAGCATCCTATGTTTAAATTTGGCCTGCAAGCTTTGATCCAGTTGTATCCTCGCCTGCACGAATGGCCAGGGTATTGCCGACAATTAGTCCAGATCCAACATTTACAAGGAACGGAGGCTTACAATATGGCGGAAGACATCGTCCACGCGAATGATCTAGAGGAAGCTACTCGTAATAGCGYTGGGAATGGTTCTCACCAGTTAATGAATGGCAGCACAGCTACCAACGGCAGCCTCGAGGAAATCGGTGCGGCCGAAACAATGGCACCGAAATTCAGTGCATTGTATCTGGAGCCCAGCGACGGCATTAATGATGTTGATCCTCCCTCGGATATTCAGGAGAAGATTCAATTCGTACTGAATAATATCACTGCAGACAATTTRGAGGCAAAGTTCAGCGAGCTCAAGGATGTGGTTGACGAGCACAATCAGCGGTGGTTTGCAGGTCACCTCGTTGAAGAACGCGCCAAGATGCAACCAAATTACCATCAACTGTATCTGGACCTTGTCAAACTCTTCGGCAAAAAGTCTCTCTGGGCGAGCGTCCTCCAAGAAACTTACGTTTGCGCCATTCGTATGCTCAATGCAGAATCCACCGTACAGTCTGTCCCAGAGAGAGCGCATCTGAAGAACATTGGTGTGTGGTTGGGCTCCTTGACCCTTGCGCGAGACAAGGCGATCAAGCATAGAAACATCGCCTTTAAACAACTCCTGCTCGAAGCGTATGATACGCAACGGCTCGTAGTGGTCATTCCCTTTGTGTGTAAAATACTTGCACAAGGCAAATTGTCCACCGTATTCAAGCCGCCGAATCCTTGGGTCATGGATATCATCCATCTTTTGATCGAGCTCTACCAGAATGCAGAACTGAAGCTCAATCTACGTTTTGAGATCGAAGTTCTGTGTACAGAGCTAGAGCTCGATTATAGAAGYATTGAGCCATCTTCGGAGATTTCGAATCGGGCGCCACCACAAGAGGAAGCGACTGATATCATGGCACCAGAGGTCCTGGATAGATTCGACAACATGTCCCTCAATGGCATTGGTGCTGGCGKAGGAGGAGGAAGATTCTCGCCCCAGGAAATTGCTTCCTCAATCCCGGATCTTGGTCCCGAGCTTAATTTACCTCCTGGAAACGACATGGTCAACCAAGCCCGCCTCCACGATATCGCCCGTACTGCCATTAACCGTGCAGTTCAAGAGATCATCGCCCCAGTGGTAGAGCGCTCTGTCACGATCGCTGCTATATCAACAGCTCAAATGATTCATAAGGATTTTGCCACTGAGCCTGACGCGGAGAGAGTAGAAAGCTCAGCAATTCACATGGTGAGGAAGACAGCCGGCAGCCTTGCCCTTGTTACATCGAAAGAGCCATTGCGAGCAAGCATGACAAATTATATGAGAGCATTAGCTCAGGAGCACGCCCAAGGTCTTCCGGAAGGCACAATCATTATGTGTGTCAATCAGAACTTAGATTTAGCCTGCACTCAGGTTGAAAAGAAAGCCGAAGATCGCGCCGTACCAGAGATCAAAGATATGATCGAACCAGAGCTGGAAAGGCGTCGACAGCACAAAGCGCAGAGGCCAGACGAACCATATATGGATCCTGATCTAAACCGTTGGTCTTGGACCATCCCAACTCCGTACAAATTGAGGCCTGATGTCAACGGCTTGAATCAGGAGCAGATGGCTATATATGATGAGTTTGCGCGCCAACCGCGTGCACCGTCTCTCTCAGGTCCCGCGCATATCGCCTCCACCTCGGATGCAACAAGATCGATGGCAAATGACATTCTACAAGAGCAATACGCTGTTCCCAATCTCGCAACACCAGCAGCAGAGACCCCCGCTATGCCCCATATTAATAACCAGCAGCTGGCCTACGCTCAGCCAAATGCTATGGGCAACAGCAGGCTTCCTGTTGTTCCCATGGATACCCGGGCTATGGTGGACAGGATTCAAAAGACCTTGCTGGACTTGCAGCGCGCTACGTCGGAAGCTCCCGAGCAGCATTACCAAGATGTGAAGCATAGAGTACACGAGGATTCTCACCCAATCTTAAAAGCCGTCGACGACCTCGGTGGCTACGTCATCAAAAGCCAGAATGGGCCCAGCGTTGAACCCCTGGATTTCTATATTGTCGACCAAATATGTCGTCTTCTTTTCAGTGGAAGTCAAGACACTCTGTTTGTGGAAACATTGGTGGCCGCACTCGACAACATTCGAAGAATCAGCGGCCGGTCATCTAGCCAACTTGCTCTGAACATCGGACAAGTCCCGGCGGAAGCCCTACTGAATGTCCCATTAGTCAAAACCYTGATTGAGCATAAGCTCATTCCCTTGCAACGAGTAGATTCAGCCACTTCAAAAGCTTTATCGCAGAGGACTGAGGGCTCACTCAGCTTCCTGTCCTCTTTGCTTGATATTGTTCTGTTCGTCGACCATCCTTCTGCCATGTACGCAGATTTTGCGAAGAGTTTGGAAGTTGCCTGGCAATGGATCGAAGAGGACCCGGCTCTGGAGGCCGGGCAGCAACTCAAGCAGAAGTTGATCGACGCTAATCTGCCGCGTTCAATTGGTCGTACAGACACCAACCTCTCGCACAAGCAAGACCAGATGATTTATGTCTTCGAGGAGTGGGTTCACCTTTGCCAGAACTCCAATGCAAGCGAGAAGGCATTTCCAAGTCTCATCTCGCAGATGTACAAGAGCCAGTTGATCAACACGCAGGAGGAATTGTGTTCGTTCCTTCGGCTTTCGATTGACAACTCTGTCCATTATTTTGAGCAGAATATGGACAGTGGCAGTACAATTGAAGCGTACACCGCAATTGACGCGCTGGCGAAGCTTATGTCAATGCTTGCCAAGGGCCGCGAGCGAGAGACGGAGGGACAGGGCGCCGTTCAACTATCCCGGCCTCAATACTTCCGCTCCATCCTGTCCCTTACAGTACTCGTCTTGAATCATCACCATGTCGTATTTGGCGAAAATTTCAATCAGAAGGTCTTCTTTCGCTTATTCTCGACTCTCCTCTCCGAAATTTATTCTCTCGACAATGAGTGGTCGGATCAGGAACGGCAGCAACTTCTCTTTGAATTCACGGACACTCTTCAGAAAATTCAGCCTCTGTACTTTCCCGGTTTCTTTTTCGGGTGGTTGAGCTTAATCTCTAACCGCGCCTTCTTGCCTCAACTCTTAAGGCTACCGGATCACACTGGCTGGGAGCACTTTGCCAAAATCATGGAATCTTTGTTGTCTTACGTTGGCGAGCTACTCAAGCCGATTGGCCTCGACCAAATTGCCAAAGTTGTGTATACAGGGGTGCTCAAGCTCATTGTTGTCTTGCAGCATGATTTCCCCGAGTTTGTTGCCGCCCATCACTCCCGACTCTGCGCCAAGCTTCCAAGTCACTGTGTTCAGTTACACAACCTCATTCTAGATTCAAAACCTAATCCGTTCCTCAAGGCACCAGATCCACTGCAGCCAGGACTGAAGATTGACCGTATCCATGAAATCCGGGAATCTCCGGATAACATGAATGATGTAGAGGCACCATTGCGACAGAATGGTTTGCTGGAGATTCTTGAGCAGGCCTTGCAATCTGGTCCTTCGGAAGACATCGTTGCTCATTTCGCCCATGAAGTTCAACGTCGGGGAAGAGATCGGCAGACTGGATTTGCCTTTACGCCTATTAATGTGGATCGCGAGCTTCTGGAATCACTCGTCGTCTACACTGGCATGCATGCTATTGCGAAAGCTGCACAGATGGGTAGTGCGACATTCGTTCCGCAATCTCCGGATGCAGAGCTACTTTCCATGCTTGTCCGTGAGCTCAAGCCCGAGGCACGATATTTCTTCCTCAGCAGCATGGTTGACCAACTCCGATTCCCTAATGCGCATACTCACTACTTCAGCCAAGCTTTACTGGAATTATTTGGGACTGACTTAAACGACCAAGAGGAATCCGAGACTAGAGAGTATATCGTTCGCATTCTTCTGGAAAGAATGATAGGGGTCTGGCCACAGCCATGGGGCGTTGTTGTCACCATCCATGAGCTGGTCAAGAATGAGAAATACATGTTCTATGACTTGCCATTTATCAAGGCATATCCAGAAGTAAGTGTTCTGTTTGCTCTTCACTTTAAGCCAGTTCTAACACAATCGCTAGGCCGCTGAGCGCTTCGCTGCCATTGCATCCCATCCTCCTCCAATGATGTAAGGGGCTCATGATCCCACAAAACCCAATACCTATAACTCCGCCCTCAACACTTCCACACACATCAGCACGATCAACAACCACGAAACCCGCTTCCAACCTGTTACATAACCTACCACCACCAGCACCACCGGCGTTCTTCATTCCACGAAAGAAAACAATTACGGGATCTTTTTCTTCTCTGCGGCATAGCGAGCGAAACGGGGCCCGGGGGAACGGGAATGTGCTTTTCTCTCTTCTATATTTAATGCATGCTATATGATAATGTTTCTTCCCTTCCTCCTGTATCACCAAAAGCAGATTCAGATGGAAAGGGGCATGGGCGCGTAGGGAAGGGGGATAATTCAACAGACATATGGCGTGGGATATGGATCGTTTTTGTCTTTTTCCTCGCTGGATTTTTTCTCTCTGTGTTCTTTGTAGAGGGATAGGAAAGCCGTATGTATCATAAAATAGGAGTTGTGATTTTTTCCTAGACCTAGTACAGCCCTTTGCGTGACATCGTGATCTGGTTTGTGCATTTTTGCAAGTGCATCCAGTTACTCATTTCAAGTATGTACGATCTCATTTCAAAGTATGTACAAGTTCATCATAACTTCATTCCTCCATTCCTCTCAAGCCCCCTTCCTTTCTCCTGCCTTACTTCGTTATATGGTTCAAGACCCCAGTAATCGGATCATACCCCCCAAACGCCAGCTTCAGCGTATTCTCAGTAATATACAGCCCCTCGGGCAGCGCTTCTTTGTTCGCAGCATCTAACTGTAAGATCATGGCTGCTAGCGTGACGAGGTTCGTTTCTTGCGTGGGCGGCGTCCAGCCTTCGTTGTAAGGGAGGCGTTCTTGCTCTATCACACAAGGTGCGTCAGCAACTGGTACGGTATGCTTTTCGAGATGTGGGAAAGAGGAGGAAGAATTGGAGAAGGGGAGTTACCAAAGAAAACTTTGACGTAATCCAAAGGCGCGGTGCCGGTAACAGGGTTCCCCATCACGGAGATATACAGTGCTGTCTCGCCGTACGAGAGGACGAATTGTAGTGCGGTGTAGGTGAATGTCGGGTCGCGCTCCATCTCCGTCTGGACGCGGTTGTACCTCGCAGCACTGGCAACCGGAATACTCGTCGTCGCCATCCCATCATAATACTTCAGCACCGTATCGAAGATACTCTGGTTAAAGCTATGATTGTCCCCAAAGTAGGCGTCCCCGCGACTCAGAGAAGCGTCGTGCTCGATCGGGAAGTTGTGCTCGTCGAGGTTGTCGAGGTCGAAGGATGTTGCCAGGGGGTTGYCCGGGACGGAGAGGATGCCGGCGGCGCCGATGACGGTGCTGAAGTCGGCGCCGACATTGCTGTGTGTGTGGTTAGTATGGAGGAGGGGAAGATTGGGAAATTGAGAGGGGTTTGACGTACAGCCCGTCTTTGAGGCCTTTGATGAGGATCGGGATAGTCATGCCCTTGCCGGAGYGTGGGATGAAATTATGGTTTGCGAGGGAGTTGAGTCTGGCCAGGTATGGACTTAGTATTGCTTCTTTGGCTATGGAAAATAGAYWGGAATCCAGACGTACCCTGGACAAGGAGAGCGCACGTCGCCTGGTCCCGGGGGCACCCACGCTGGGTAGGTGGGTRCTGCGGCTGCGGAGGCCAGGGAGGCGAAGAGGGATATTGTTGTGAGGGCATACATCTTGTCTCTTTACTTTTACTCTAAAACATTTTATAACGTGACTTTTTTTTTAAGACCCAAATCTCTCTCCACCCTGTCCCCATCTTCTTATTAAGTATAGAAAGACRAAAGGAGAGGGGCCACACCTCGGCGCCCGACGTAGGTGGTGATTAGCGGCGCAGATCGTGGACCCGTCGCTGCCACTAGGCTCCACACCCCYCAAATCATCGACTYCGGATATCAAATATCCCGTGCCAAATYTGCACAGTGGCTGRAGAAGCCGGAGAACTGCTCAAACTGCCATCTTACTAATTTGCGGGGAAGGGCGYGTTTGCCGTTGATGGCGACGCCTTTTACGAAATAAGGTGCTGATGGCGTGGTGGACTAAGGAAAAGCTTGGCTGAGGCCGCTGGACATGGAAAGGAAAKGAACTAGATAATTGATTTAGAGGGGAAGTAAAGTTTGAGGGGAGGCAATTGAAGACTTGAGGGCGACATAGAGAAAGTTCTCTTGCTTGGTGCGCCATGAAGAGAAGAAATCAAGACAAATTGAACTTRAGTACGGTGCAGAAAATCTAAAKTTGAGAATATGGTAGATCGCTGCAGATCTTCCTTTGACAGCGCTAGCCGCTCCATAGGCTAAGTCCTCGTGGCCCACATCGTAGCCGCCCTTGACCCGGCTTGTTCTAACGTCTTACATCTCACTCCGACATATCACTCCGTACCTTTTTCTTTGTCTTCATCTCCGTCGAGTAATTACTTTACCTGTGCCAGTGCTGCTCTTCCTTTGCCCACCAAAACCTGCAGATATTCAGAATGTAGGCATTYATCCTCTATGAGTGTTTTCGGGTGAGGAAAGTGCAACCTACCTGCCCATCTGATAGAGTATCTCCTTCCCATCCATTCAAAGCCCCATCGATCATCGTAGTAGCCAGTTCATTCACTCTAATAGCAACCYTGCTACCCATCAYCAACCCCATTACGTCTCCAAGATTAGTGATCTCTTTGTGGATCACGCCTGGTGGTTTGACGATAGCGTCTCCCAGTTCGGTTCTTTCTGAGCGAATGAGAGCATGTTT
>QYSG01013246.1:0-20112 GCA_003988875.1 Lachnum nothofagi
TTATTTACTTTATTTACTTTATTTACTTTATTTACTTTATTTACTTTATTTACTTTATAGAAACCCCTTAGGACCCTTTATTATTATTATTATTATTATTATAAATTATAAATTATAAGTTTATATGGATTATAGTAGCTGCAGTGGCTATAGTGGCTAAGTGGTACAGTGGTACAGTGGCGCAGTGGCGCAGTAGCTGAAGTGGCACATGCGGGCCAGAGCTGCAGACATATGCCCAAAGCGTATAGCGCAGGCTGCAGGCACGTGGCCCCCCCGGTTACCCTATCAAAAACTTCAAAAAGCCGCATTATACGTAGTTTTGGAGCTATTATAAAAATAAAAAAAGTATTTAAATGCATTAGTTTAATGCTATAAGCCTATATTTTTTTTAATAAAGTTTATTGATTATAGCTAGGTTTGATATAGCGATAAAAATACTAAAAAAAATATATAAATAAAAAAAAGAAAATACGAATTTACATGGGCTAAAATCGGGGAAAAAATAGAATATTTTTAAACGATTCTTTAGATTACTAATAAATTAATAATAAGTTTTTCCAATGCCCGCTGCGCTGGGCAATTATCCGCTATTATTATATTTGCTTTTTGTCGGCGGAAACGATTAGTACATATAAGTAATAGGGGCACTTTAAATAATATGCCTAATTTACTAATAAAAAAATTAAATTAAATTAAATTAAATTATTTGCGGCCAAATGCAGTATTATATTAATTTTTCAAAAAGTATAATATTATAGCATTATAGCTAAAAGTTATAAAAAGGTTATTAATTGCTATTTTGGCTATATAGCCAAAATATAATGTATTTTAATATAAAATTTAAATTATTTAGATTTTGGTGTATTTTCTTATATAAAAAATAATTATATTAATTGCTTATATATATCGATTGCTTTCGCCGACAAAAAGCAAATGCAATAATGGCGAATAACGTAAACAAAAGCCGATAATTATATATAAATTAAATTATAAAAATTCAAAAATATACGGATCGAGTTAATTACCGTATTTCTAAATATTTAGTTTATAATTTAATAATACACTAATCTTATACTTAAGAAAATGCCTATTAATACTTCTGTTAGGGACATATGGTCACGTGCACACGTGACTACGCTAAAGGTGAATCCAGTGTAATCAAGGGCTTTGCCCCTTGATTTTAAGGTCTTTAGAGATTAATTTGTTTATAATGGGATATGCCAATAGCACCTAGCTTAATAACCTTATATATTAATCTCTCTATCCTTTAGGGGAGCAAGCCGCTATTGGCATCGAGTCGAAGCTGGATCGAAGGGAGTTCGGTGGCGCCACGGCGCGCAAAGAGCGACAGCGAGGCTTTGAAGCCTCAATTCTTTCGAAGGTCTTTTAGGCCATACAATAAACGAAAAGCCCTTCCACGGAAGGCCCACAGAAGCAGAACAGGCGTATGCATTGGATCGAAGCTGGGTCGAAGGGAGTTCGGTGGCGCCACGGCGCAGAGTTTTTCAGAGCGACAGCAAAGCCCAAAAGCCTCAATCCTTTTCGAAGGCCTTTAGGGCCATACGGCAGATGAAAAGCCCTTCCACGGAAGGCCTACAGAAACAGAATAGATGTACGCGTTAGGTCGAAAGGAGTTTGGTGGCGCTTTGGTGTAGAGTTTTCAGAACGACGGCGAGGTTTCAGGGTTTTTAAGCCATACGATAGATGAATAAACCTTTTTACGGAAGGTCTATAGAAGTAGAGTAAACGTATACGTTAGATCGAGCGGAGTAGATATATACGTTGAATTGAAGGGGATTCGGTGGTATTACGATGTAAAGTTTTTTAGTAAAGTAACGGCGATAGCGAAGTCTTAAAGCTTTTAGATTATATGGTAAACGAAAGTCTTTTTACAAAAGACCTATATTATAAAAAAATAAAAAAATAAAAATACCAAAATAACCAAATAAAAAAGTAGTAGCCAAACAAAGGAAAATTGAAGGGAAAATAAGTCCTTATATACTTTAATAATTAATTAAGACAAATTTTATAAAGCTATTATATGTGTAAAGTGTATCGAAGAATAGCCTCTCGGTCAAAAAAACCTGACACTACCTCTAAACATATTAAGACTATAACTTTTTGAAAAGTAAAGGCTTAAGTAACCTTACTGGTTACCGCCAGGCTATCGAAAGACACAAAAGCTTATAAATATACAATATATATTGCTGGTATAGCTAAATGCAACTAGCGTATGCTATGGAAGAGTAGGGTTGCGCTTATTTAACCAAAACGGTGTATACTACCTTATATAAAAACTATTTGTGCGCTAGTTTTGATTAGGTATTGAACCGGGTCCGAAAACATTGAATTAAAATTAAAATTAAACTTATAACAAAATTAGCCTAGTGGTATAGGGCGCTTATATAGTTATTCGCAGATATTTATATTAAGCAGCACTAAAAGACTTGAAAAGCTTGAGATGATTAATGTATTGACTACTAGGAGCTTATATAAGGAGATCTGGGGGCCAGATCCCAGAGAAGGGGGTGGTCCGGACGAGAGACGGCGTAGGCAAAAGCTTGCTATTAGAGCAGATGCAATCAAGCCAAAAGCAAGCCGACTACAAAACGGCTCTAGACCGGACCGAAACAAAAAGCAGCGTACGTACGGCTAAGACAAAGAACCGAAACGAAAAAATTGCAATTAATGCCTAACTTCAATTGCAATTCGACTTAGGCATCAACCCGGAACGGACGAACAGGAGCGTACATAAGAGCTATGTTAATCATACCCCAAAAACGCCTAAATCAAGGGGTAATTGCATAAAGTAAATAACAATTTCGGGGCATGTGTTCCCTTCGGCAGGGTATCGATGGCGGTTCGGAGGCATTCCGGAGACTATTTGGACAGTGATCTAAGGGGCATAGGGAGATGTGATTGGACATGATTGGATAGTGGCTGGAGCCTTGTACAAGGAGATGCTTCCCAGGGTCTTTTCCCACGTGGTTTTCTGGGTTTATTGCAGCCTGTGTAGCTTGTGCTAGGGAGCTAGAGCTTGGAGCTTGTTAGAGGTGGTCTGAGGCTGTACGGAGACTATACGGAGGCTGTACGAAGAGGCTAGGGGTCCTGGGGACCAGGCCCTAGAGAGGGGGGTCATGTCAGGGACATATGGTCACGTGCACACGTGACTACGCTAAAGGTGAATCCAGTGTAATCAAGGGCTCTGCCCCTTGATTTTGAGGTCTTTAGAGATTAATTTGTTTATAATGGGATATGCCAATAGCACCTAGCTCAATAACCTCACAACTTCTTAGCAATTACAAAGAATTTGAGAATTTCAAGTTTATAAATAATGGCTGAGATCTTGAGTCCGGGAATTACTGGCCTACTTAAATAAATACTAGTCGCAGTCAAAGGCTGTAGATTTATATATGGCAAAGTATATTAATATATTTATAAGCTTGGATTACCGTTGGGCACGAAAAATTGGAAGACATCGTATGCTCAATTCGGATACCGAACAGAACTGAGCACTTATGCAATGAGGGAGTAGCCTAGTAAGAGGGCCCTGTCAACTATGGCAAGTCAGCTTCCATCGTTGGTAAGGGCTTCCGAAGGCAGCATCTCCCGGAGCAGATTGCTTATTGTCACGCAGTACTCACCTGTATCTTCTTCATCCTCGATGCATTATTCTGGTTGTAGTCACAAAATTCCAAAATGACAGTGAGAAGCTCATCAATATGTTTTGGCAACAGTCTTGGATGTCGCTCGTCAGAAGCTGCAAGGTTCTCGGGCGTCCATTGATTTCCGCTTCAGACCAGCGGTCGACCTCACTCAAAAGGTTGCYTTTGTAGGCCGGAAGCATTTTCATCTCTCTGATGAAAGCACTCCAGATTTGGTGGCGGTCTTCGCGGGAGAGCTCGCGGAACTGGATGGGGTACGAGATTCTTGACTCAAAGGCTTCATCGATGCAGTCAATCATATTTGTCGTAAGGATGAGAATRCCCTTGTAATATTCGAGCTTTCTGAGAAAGACTTTGGATTTCTTTAGCAGAGCCAAACATTGACTTGGGAGCACTCACCTGATATCCAAGAATTCTGTGTCATTCTTTCAAACGTTCTTTTTTCRAGCACAATTTCAGCTTCGTCAATTAGGAGGATTGCCTTCCAGTCTTCAGCATTAGAGAAGATCTGCTCGAGAGACTGTTCCCATTTCTTGTGGCTTGCGACTCTTCCAAGATTTATCTTCAGCAAAGGTCGTTGCGTGTATTCGGAGAGAACTTCCGCTGTCAACTATTCGAGATGTTAGCAATAGATTGATCAACCTGACAGCTACTATACAGTCTTGCCCACACCTGGGGGGCCGTGCAGTAACAGCACCATGCCCTTCCCTTTCCCTTCAATTACATCACGTGATTTACTCGCTTGGATATGCTTAGAGTTGTGTTTAGCGAGACGGACTAAATTTTCCTTTGTGTCTTGGTCGAGCACCAGTCTGTCCAATGCTTTTGGTCTCCATTCTTTCTCTTGAAGCATAGCTACATCAACGCTGTACCAATCGTTATGGTCTAAGCTGAAGACCGTGATACTCGCGGGGCAGATCATGAATTCCTCTTCAGTAAAGCCAATAACAACATCGCTGGAAAAGGTTCCTCCATCGTGGAACGAGGGATGCCATAGTCGTCGCTTCTCATCAATGCTGGCTTGCATGATGGCTTTGGACGTAGCACTGGGGTCAACTATCACTGTTGATGATACCTAAGCTCCGTTAGCACTGTAAATCTCGGATCTCAATATTCCACATGCATTGAGAGAATTATAGTCGCTATCTTCGCCATCGGCGGCTGGTGGTGGAGGTGGAGCGAAACGAGTGTTCGCTGGCACGGCCTCCTGGACCTGTAAAATCTCCCAGTTAGTACTGCTAAACCGAAGAGTTGTCTATATTACCATCGGCAGTGCCAGTCCTTCAAAACGCATGACCCTCGGGTTTCCTGCACAATACTTGTGCCATGCCTGGCCTCTTTCAACTGTGGCCTTCCGTAGTTCTTCGCCCCTAATATGGTGCGATAAAGGATAGAAGGCTAAGTCTGTGATTCTTTTGGCGTCTGCAAATTGTTCGATTCGCCGTCTTGTAGAAATCTTTCTAAACTGGCCACCTTTCCAAGTCATCTTGACCAGAGTGATCCACCAGCGGTATTCAGGCTGCGGATTGACTCTGGGTTCCTGTTCTAGCTTCACAGAAGCAATTTTACAGAGCCCAAGATGTCCAATTGGATCCTTGGTTACCGCAAAGTCTCCTGGTCGAAAAAGGGCCCAGAGTTCGTCGTACATTATGAGGCCCTCTGAAAGCTTGCTATTTACGTCTTGATATAACTGAGCCGGCCAGCCTTTTGTAGCAAAATAATACAACGCATTCATGTGTGCCCGATCAGTGTTTGTTGCTTCGGAATCATTGGCAACATTTGACTTCATGTCCTCGACATGGTGGAATAAGGGGCCCCATGGACTGAGCAGTATTGTCTGAGAAGCCGAGAACGCAAGTCCGTGATAATGCTCAACATCCACGACTTTTCTAAGTTGCTGTTGTAGGTAAGTTGACTTGATGATCAAATGAATCCGGTCATCATGCTGCTTTATCAGGCTCAAGCCTTTTGAGTCGTCTTCTTTCTTGATGTCAAAATCCTCCTTTCCGGCAGAAACGGACGGACCTCCAGGATACAAACGTTTGCGGTATGAGAAGAAGACCTTCCAGTTATCTTCCGTACAAGTGTCGGCATCTACTTCTTCAAAATTGGGTGCTGGATGGAAGGATTCATCGGAGCTAGAGTCTCCTGAGGAAGCGTGTCTAAGCTTCAATTGGAACTTCTTAGACTTCTTGCCCCTTCTCGTTGGTGCCCTTAATTCCACGACGCAGTCTTCATTCTCACTGAGGTCCAAAGAGTCTTCCGGGCCATGACTGATTGAGATGCTTCGACTTGGTGTTTGATTGACGTCGGCAATATTCTTTGTGGCAGACTGTACATAGATCGCCATTAGAATCTAGCGAGCTTCTTTGGACAATACTAATTCCAGAGACTTACAATTGGGAGGGGCTCTTCAGTGTCTGACATGACGGCTGTTCAAATTATTGAAGGTTGAGAGCATTGATTCTGGAAGCAGAATAAACTTAGTGATCTGTGTCTGAGCTGAAAAGTAGCTCTTGCGAGGGTCACTATATAATCGGTGAGCTTCGTCACAAGGCTGCGCCCACAATCCTCCCTGCTCGTTGGGGGCTGCAAACCCCTGCACGGCGCTTCCCCCAGGCTTCTGTATGGCCAGTTGTAGGCACCAGTGCACCGCCCCAGTTGACACAGGAAATTCGCACATAAGATCGAGAGATGGCTTCATGCATGGTAGTCGAGGGCTCATCATCGCGGGTAAGTTATGTGAGAGGGCATAGAAATCTCATTTCCAGAAAATGGCATCGGAGACGTACTTGATAGCGAGATCCGTGCTTAAGAGAGCCAAACCCTCATCGGAGGTGCAAAGCCTCGCATTGTAAGTCCCTTCTCATAGATCTGCAGCCTCAACTGACCTTCCAGCGTTTCCTCGACCACTCTTGCCGCTTGTGCGCGGGCAACTCAGGATCTCAAACACCTCGGCATTACGGCCGAGGAGAATGAAGTACTTGAACAAAGCAAAAGCATCTCAGAGGTAGAAGACTTCATCTCGCAATATGTAACCGAGGTCGACAAAAAGAGATCGAATAACAAAACGTGGAAGAAGGTATACACATTCTCGAAGTTTGCAACTCCTGTATTAGAAGTCTTCAAAGCGGCCAATTTCTCGCCCGAGTGCACTATTGCATTGGGCCTGGTGGGATTGCTGTTGATCCAGGTTCGTGATCTCCTTTTTTCCTTGACAGAGATCCTCGTCTTTGGATTCACGCCTCATAGCCTTTGAACAACAAGTCGGAAATCGAGGAGAGGCTTGAAATAGAAATATCACAGCTCCAAGATATTCTTTCTCAAGTCAAATTTTCAAATAGCACTGTTYGTACCGCCGAAATCGACGCCGAGGTTCAAGGTCTATGTGCTGCAATCATTGACTTCCTTGTGCATGCTTTGCACTACCAAAAGAAATGGGGAATTGGTGAGTCTAGCTATTTGCAAGCAAGACAACCTGACACTTTGCTAGTGAAGGTGCTAAGTAGCATAATCGCCGACTTCGCGAAGCGCTTTCAAGCTTTTGTAGGCAAAATTCGCGGACACGCGCATAAAATCGAGGTGCTAGCACAGCGACGCTACACCACTACGCTACTCAGCACGAAAGAAACCCTCGACGAAACAGCTCAAAGTATGTGACACCACAGCACAAAGATGCTGCTGACAGCAAGCCCCAGAGATCCAAGACCTTCAAAACTATGTGATAGCCCAGCAAGCACTGACAGACCTCAAGGTCGCTCGACTTGAGAATACTATCCTGCAAAGCAGGAAAGCTATTGAGGGTAATTCTGCCATCTCCTCTTGCCCTCTTGCTCTTGAAAAGCTGACACGTTGAAGCACAAGGAAACTTTCAAGCACTCCTACATATCCAGTCCCTCTCTTYCCTTCTCCTACCCGACCCACCATCCGTCGAAGACCTCACCCTCTCCATCCGCCAACAAGAGACTCTACTCGCCCCAAGAGAGCATTGGACCTCTCACATCCCAGAGATACACCCACCGCCAACCTGGTTATTTCTTAACCCACGTATGAAGCCCTCTCCACATTTAAAGTCTTCATAGAACTCTAGCTTGCTGATACGGAATTCACAGGTCCGGTCCTCTGGATTGGTGGCCGCAAGAACAAGCGTGGCGTGAGCTGGGTATCAAGCTTTTCCCTCGACCTCATTTCTGCCCTTCAGATGGAGCGCCGCGTCGAACTCGTGTACAGTCTCTCCCCGTCCACTGCAATCCAAGCATTCAAGCACCTCAGTGTCCAGCTCCTCCAGCTCTGCCCATCCCTCATTATCTCATCTTCGAATCTCCAAAAACTACCGCTGTCCCGTATCTCGTCCATATCCGACTCAATTGAAGCAGCATTCAAGCTTCTCGTCGATCTGATATCGATGGTCGAAGCGCAATGCCGCGGCGAGAGGAAAGAGCTATTTGTGATAATTGACAGGGTAGACGTGGTTTTGATGGGAGAGAATTCGGCTGGACGGATGAGATTCATGAGGGGAATAGCGCAATTGAATGAGGTGTATAGAGCGGTACGAATCGTAGTGACTAGCCAAGTGCCTGTGGATGAGATTCTGGCGGACGGGAAGGGGGTCATGGAGGTTTGGGTTGATACTACAAAGCCATTGGCGATGCACTCGCGTTAGACATAGGTAGGAAAGGAGTTTGAAATCTAAGAAAGCTACCCTCGTGCTAGCTGAGAATCTCATTTGGACATGGAATGGGCAGGCATTGAGGGAGCTGCTGCCGTGTTAGAGACGATTCTCTGGTTCAGCATGCACTAGCATGGCAGCTGAAGCTCAAGTCACTTCCTATGTAAACCACAGGCCTGATAATTTGTTCATTCCTTCGCTGATCGTACCTAGCAAGTAGCACGGTAGCGCCTCTCTCGTATGTACACGCTGCCCTAGCACAGTATCGCACCCCCTTTCGTCTTTTGCACTGCACATCATGCAGTGACTTCAACCTCCCTCAATCCAAATTCAAGTCCTTGTACGTGTGTGTAGACTCTATAAATACAAAGAATCGAAAGACAAACAAATGCGCTGTTGGAAAATGTGCAGCGAACCAAACACCATGGTGAGTGGCTGCATTTTCATGCGAACACCTCAACTCTATGCTGAGGCCAATTACCCATCATCTTCTCAAGGGCATTTTCCTACCCTACCGCCCTAACGCCTACGTCCGCTGGAAAATTCGCGAGACGTGCAAATCCTGTATACTTATGACCCCAAAGGAAATCATTAGGTTCGTGTTCGTGAAGAAAAGAAATATCGACAGAGTTTGGGTCTTCAAGAATCCGGATTGGTGGCCCGTAGTATAGGGCCTTGTTGTTGGACCCTTCTCGAGTAGTCATGGTCGTCTCTGATAGTGTTCACACTTTCTCGACTCTTGTTCTCGCCGCGCTGATATACAGGCGCGAATGGATCCAGCCGGGGATCTACCGGCATTAAGCGGCTGTTCCTTGATCCGGGTACCTCTTGATCAGGTTCCCAAGTCTCAACGACCTGGCGCCCATTGGTTCCTAGAACGTATCTTGAGTTCTCACTCATCGTTCTGGACGGGACTGGACCACCAAAACCTGCACTACTTCCCCTTCTGCTGATATTGTTATATTCCTCGGCCTCTTTCTCTTGACGGCGCTTCTTGATGCAGAAGAAAACGATCGCACCGATAATAGCCACAACGGCCACGAGGCCAACCGTGAGACCGACGGCGCCTCCAGTGCTGAGACCAGAGCTTTTCGATGAGACTGCATTCAGGCTTTGGGAACTTGCTGGACTGGGTGGAATTGTCGGGGTAACCGTGACAGTCCTGACTTGCCCCGTGACAGTCTCAAGAGATGTTACCGGGGTCGGCGTCCACGTCGGCGAGGACGAGTCGTCTGTGGAAGTATGATATGTAGGGGTAAAAGTGGTAAGTGGATTTTGCGGATTTTGCGACGAAGAGGGTGTGGTGGATGTGACTGTATTCGAAGATGGAGCAGGCTACGAATTGTCAGTAAGGGCAATTGAGAAGATCTTCGAGCATATGTAGCTATGAAATCCAGATAAATTCAGAATATCGAGCCAAGGAAAGAAAATAAGCATACAGTGGAACTGGCAGCTTGAGATAGAGAAGGCGCGGCCGTGACAGTGACCGCGTCTGGTGTCGCGGTTACAGTTACCTGCTAATGCGAGAAGTCAAAAATGATTGCCGGAGAAGGCAATTATGAATACAGTGGCGAGAAGTGGACATGAAATTCGGGAACAGCGGGTGTAGAAATTCGTCGTGTTAAACAGGGCAAYGGAGTACTGACCTGCTGGGTAGAACTGGCTCGTGTAGACGAAGCAGCCGCCGAACTTCCACCTCGAGTACCAGAAGGATYCGGCCCCAAAGCTATGTATCCATATAGTCCACTACCGCCACAGAGCTCGGSAGGATAGCCCGGGCATTTTGTATTGCATCCGGTCGTCGTAGTCCCAGGAACGTAATTTGAACACCAGCATCCGTCGTCTTGAACGACGGCGAAGCCGTAGCCCCCGCAAAATCCGGTGCAGAGTCCATTGGATTGGTATATGCTGGAATCTACGGAGCAATTGATCAGCATTTTCTTTTTCGAGAGGCGTTGGGAGTGGCTTACTCTTGTTCGTGCTCGCGGTATTCAGACTYGAACAGTATTCGACATTGGCCGCGAGAGCTTGGCTGATGCAGACAACCAGACATGTGGCTACCAAAGTCACTCGAGAGAACCGACGCGTAGGCAACATCTTGGCCGGYGAGCTGCTGTCAGGAGACCAATTGTTGTAGTGTTGAGCTCCCGAGCACCGGAAGAGGCGTGTCTATTGAGATCTCAGAGCGCCTATGAGGACGACCCAGACAGCGGAGGTGGCGGAGAGTAAATGCAAGCAGCGGCAGKCGAGATATCAACGAAGATATCCCATTTGTATCATGGGCACAGTGAGGATCATACAGTCACAGCCATGTCACTGCTATCGCGGCGTTTGATGCTTGCTGGATGACTCGATTGGGGGCTGGGTTGGGTTGGGTTGGGTCGGGTCGGGAGAAGGAATCGATTCGACAGGTGTTGACTGGTGTTGGTGTTGGTGTTGGTGTTGCAATTTGCACAGTACAGTAAAGAACTGAGAACTGGGTAG
Organism: Lachnum nothofagi; assembly: GCA_003988875.1. Taxonomy (NCBI): domain Eukaryota; kingdom Fungi; phylum Ascomycota; class Leotiomycetes; order Helotiales; family Lachnaceae; genus Lachnum; species Lachnum nothofagi. Next base: position 10,819 of record QYSG01013246.1, read on the forward strand.
CGACCGACGGCGGAAAAACACGAAGGAAACCGTAAGACGACGACGGCGAGGGCTAGCAGTCCGGACGCCAGAAGGGATGACGCCTCAGCGACGAGACGACGGATCGATACTCTAAAGAACTAACTGGACGTCCCTGAACTTGTGAGTGGTGGTAGAGTTGAACGTCCTGGGCGCTAGACCTCTCAGTGACTGCCGCGCCGTGGCTCGTCGGGGGGGTTCTTGGGTCGGGTCGAGGGTCAGACTGGACAATTATTCAATAATAAAAATTACGTCGGGTCATTGACTTGGCTCCCTCTCCCTCGTGYGAGAACGGYGGGTGGACTTATGAAGCGGAAGGAAGGAAGAAAGAAAGAGAGAGAGAGAAAGTTATGTCAAATGTCTTCTTCAGGGCCGGAAGTGAYTGTCAGTACCTTACGGTGCGGAAGGTGCTGTTCTGTGCTAGGGCTAGGGCGAGGGCGAGGATCAGGATTACACAAGGATTGTCTGTACCAGCACCAACAAAGCGGCAGGTCCCTCGTCCGCTTTGGGCTACTACTCCCTCGTATCGCGCGATAGTAATGCCTGTAAGCCTGCCCTCCACCTTTCCTCGGACTTGGACTTGGACACTGCGTCGCCAAAGGAGAAGAGATAACCATGATAATCGTGATAATAACATATACATATTGCATTGTGCCAAATAATGTCTCTTGGCCCTGCCCTTCTTCCACGCTCTCCCAAAATCCCCTGTATCTATACTCCGCACTCAGCATGTTCAGACAGCTCCTTGTCACGTCCCGCCCAACTTTTCCTTTCCTCCCTTCCCTTCCCTTCATAAAGCTCGCCTTTTGACGGCACTGAAAGATTCCTGTCTTTCATGGCTCAAGCCAGATAATTATTTCCCTGGGATTGAGGGCAATAAGACCTCTCCTCGGTCTCTTGGTGTAGTAAGAGTGTAGAGGTTTGTCCAGTCGTCTGTTGAGAAGTAGCGACACAGAAATCCGTATTCCTGCCTTCCACCCCCACAGCGCGGTTAGAGGAGTCAGCGGTGCGCACATGTACACCAAAATGCCCTATTTTTCGTCTACACATGCCTCCGTATACACCACACAACTGACACGGCAGTGCTCGCGTCAATTGTTGCGACCTTCCTTCCCCGCAGATAACTCCAGCGACACTTGTATCGTGGGTCGATACGGACAAAGCCAGATCTCACCGTCTCGATGTCCCCCTCTCCCCTGGAAAAGCTTCTTTCTCAAGCGAACAACAGAAGAGGCGCATGCTCCGGGCAGATGTCGTCATCGAGATGCTCGCTGTTGGCTGTTGGTTCGTTGGTCCGCTGCGCGCCCGCGCCCCGTCCCCGAGATTGCGATGCTGGAAAATATTGCCATCCATGGCCCGCTGTAGCGCGTACTTTCCGGCCATGAAACGGGCGGCGGCGCTGATCCTCACAAATGAGCCGCCGGGGACCAAAACATAAAGACAGCCTCTTCCTGCCCGTCTGAGACTGCGGCTTGTGGTGTGTTGTTCTGCTCTCCTCAGAGTCCTCACACATGCGGGCTGCGTACAGCATGGATGGATTCAAGCACTTCTGCCGGAATGCCAGGGTTTCTTATCTTTTTGATTTCTTCAATCTTGGATTTCTCCCGCTAGTCCTGCATCTATATCTGCATKCTTTAAGCGGCGACGAGAGGGGTCTTGGGAAGACCCAGTAGCAAAAACCTTGCTGCAGACCATGAGCATATCAGAAGAATGTTTTCAGAGTCTCGTATCAGATCCTCGATGATTGATCGAAACTCCAGAATTGTTGTTCTCCACTCTCTGTTCTCCATTCCCCAGATTCCGAGGTCCTTGCACGCCCCCCTGTCGCAGAGGCGAGTTCGAGGCGCTCACCTTATTTAGTGGCCAACTTCATTCGAAACGCGTATACGTGAAAGGTTTTCGGATTTTTCTCGTGGCACTGGAAGTCTTCTAGCGACTGAGGACCTGGCTCGCCGCCCACCACRAAAGTCATACGACTATGGTGGGCCAATACTGCCCGTTCTCTCCTTTTGAACACGAACTTTTGGCTTYCTGTTCCTGCAGTAGCTTGTACACGTGATGCAAACCCTGTACGAAAGTATTTTAGGAATCATTCGATCCAATTGCAAGATTTCTCGCCAGACTGCCTTTTGCTGCATTGGGCCTTTTCTACCTCCCGATGGGAACGGCGACAAAACTATCAATAGAGGGCTTGCTGAGAACTCTGTATGGTTGCATGAGATAGTATAGCATGGCTACCTGTACTAACATCGTTGCTTGCTCTACGCATCTATTTCATCTCCCTGTTAGTGACGAGGTTTCCGATAATCTCGCCTTGCAAGATAGATTCGCACGCTCAAGACCCTATTCTTTCCAGTGCTTTCTACTACAACCAGAYATCTCTCAGACAAGCTCTTCATATCTTCCTTTACAGACTCGCCAGTTGACTATTGCGAGCACATAGCTTCAGAGATCCCCGCTATGCTTCGCCCATGCCTCTTGAAATAAAACCAATAGGAGCGAAACGGAGCTGGTATAAGTTGRTAAGTTCACTTATGTGATTATCCTCCTACCGTATCTACAGCTTCTCCGCTTGARTTTACATGTATCCCATCTGCAAGAACAACCACTGATCATGACTTTTCGGACCCCTCGGCTGAGCCTTCAGCTTGTGCAGGAACAGGAGGCAGAGGTCTCTCAGTYTGTGGGGTCTCTTTCGCTTGCTCTTCCCGAATGGTTTCTTTCTCTGCTTCCTTCGGCCTCTCTAGATCCTCAGCCACAACGTTTCCTGATAACAATCCCTCTGCCTCTTCTTCATATATAGGCAGTGAAGCAGCGGCCTCTGCTCTCGCAGCACGTAGTTCCCGGACCCGTTTCCCTAATCTATAAAAGGCGTAGCCTAGTGGAGAAAAAATCATGCTGGCAACCACAGCCAGCAGCAGTCCCAGGCGAAAAGAGCCGAGAGTGTCGTGTAGGGTAGACCACCTCTGAACAATCAGATGTCTAAGACTGCCAATGCGTCCGTGTTCGTCGAAGTTTTCCCGAAAGATGTATCGATAGAACGGAAAATCTCCAAAGTCTTCACACCGCCATGACCGCAACGTACATTGTGGCAGGTCTGAGGGCGCTTCGGGAATATCATTCGGGAAGCCATCAATCCTCCTGTCCCGTAGAYAGACTTCTAAGATCTCGAACTTGTGATGCGGGGGATCTGTTGTGGGGCAGCCATTCATTGTGTTCCAGTCCTTCAATTTGATCTTAACAAGCTTCTGGCGTTCATCGCTAATTAGGGCATTGTATCCAGCTATACCAGCTCCCAGCAGATTGAAGGACAATACAGGATGGTATTGGTAATAATGTATAGAGGGATCGTCACGGTTTTGCGCAAAGCGGTCGTAGTCGAGGTYRAACGAAGGTGCGGTATGAAAATCATGGCTTTTGTCGCTCTCGAATTCGTATGGCGTCTGAGCCGTTTGAGGAGCGGAGAGTCGTGGTGGAATATYAGGGTTCAATAAGGGCATAAAGGGTCTGGGGAAAAATTAGCACTGTGAGTGAGCATGTCTCAGAAGTCCTGAGAAGATCAGGAAGTAATTAAGCTCTTGCTTCTATCTTAATGGCAGAAGAAATGCTGCGGGCTTCGCATACGTACTGATCTTGTAGCAACAGGGTGCGTTTATCACGGGTAAGGGTGAAGTTGAGGACTAGCGCGCTGGGGCTGTCTTCTCCTATTTGCTCTTCTTGATTCCATAGGGGAAGATCCGGAGTCTCGAGACGCACAAGAACACTGCGTCCCTGCTCGAGCCATTTGACACCGCGTTTGGTCGTCTTCGGAGCCGTCCTAAACGCGCCAACAGAAAGAAAATAAAGAACGAGCTGCTGTAGCAACAAACGAATGGCGACTGTCATATTCGCAGCCAGGAAAATTCAAAGGAGAGAGAGAAAATGAATCGAGTCTCGAGACAGCAGGACAGCAGCAGCCTCGACGAAGAACTCTTCCAACAGGTATCGTCTGACTGAACGAGCATTGACGTTAAACGCCAAGCATTGCGGCACAGCAGCAATTTTTTGTTTTGGCTGCGGATATCGAGCCTTTCTGTCCGAGTCGGAGCTTGGTCCTCAAGAATGTTCTGATACATTTCGATWGATGAACACTGTGCTTCATTGTACTATGGAAACATATTCGAGAAGCTGRAAATACCTGGCGATTCTGCCTGCACTCACAGTTCTTTCGTCGTTGTCTCGGAAGAGCTCGCCGAAGAAAGCTGATCGGTACACAGGGCAACACAAGTACTCGGATTTTCATGGTTGCGGCCGTGTACGAAGGAAGGCACGAGGGTATAAATCAGACTGGGAACTTGATGCTGTTCCCCCCTGCATAGTTACTCCTTCGATGCAACACGTCAGGGCGCAATATCGACTTCAAGTTCTCTGCTGCGGTTGCAATACCAAGCGCGAGGCAGGGCTAGCTACTAGGAYACCGAGCCCTGCAGGCGCCACAGGACGCCCACAAGACGCCTTGATAGCCACTTATTCACGCACGTGGGGTGGGCTCGAACGTCCAAGTCCAACTCCAAATCTACGAAGGAACGCACAGCACAGCACAGTAAAACGCCTCGACATTTTTTGTCAATATCACTTTGTCCTTTCACTATGTCCTTCCAGCATCCCAATGTGTTGGTTTTGGCGTGCATGCGTGCAATGAGCTGAAGATTTGATAGCGACCGAATGCTTTTCGCTTATTGTTTGGCATCGGCATCAATACAGCTATCACCCTTGCCTYACCTTGCCTCTCCAAGCCACTACGGTCTGTAYTACTAGGGCTCTCCCGGCGGCTTGGTACTCGTGGCCTACACAAGACCATGTACAGGCTCACTGCTATGAAAAAGCAATGCACAGAAGCATTTTGAGCGAAGTTCCCTCGTTACYATCACACTACTTGAAATTGACCATGTGGACCTTCTACGCCCTTTGGGAACGCCCGTATGCACAGAATAAGCTGGGGAAAACCCGTTCCAGGCCCCAGCACTCYGTGCGCCCATACCATTCGTAGACTTGCTCCTGATACTCTGCGTCCAGTTGATGGAAGAGATTCAGGCACAAGTTAGATTACAGGTTCTTGCTGTGGGCTTTTCCATTGCTACTCYCCTGCCCATTCGCTGCCACGCTCCATGTTTAGGACCCTAAGACATGGGACTTGAAGGAAGCATTGTAGCGTGTGGGTGGGTTCAAGGTAGTGTGGTTTATTCCTGCAAGATCTTAAGTTTAGTCGGGTGCTTCCTATGCTCCTTCTTGAGCCCTAGRCTCCAGCCTCACACYCGATAACTTCTAGGAACCTCTTTCAAATGTCATCATATTGTACCGCAACATTTTGGACGCGCATGACAGCGGTCTACCGCATCTGTCAAGATAGGAATGGCATAAATTGCTCTTCCATGCAGTGGAACTGTAGCATATAGTTAGCCTCCCACGACACCGACGTTTAATATACGATACCAGAATTCTGGACGCTCTCACTTACGATTTTTCACTCTCCGGCTGCCTCTGTTCTCTCATAACGTAGCAAGATAGGATCATTCAAGACCCCTCCCGCAGTCCCGATAAATTTCGATTTGCCCGTTTTGTCTTCCACCCAGGAAGCAGCCTCCGCGGCTGATACGCTTTGGCTATGGAACGGCTGCCAGAACCCGCGATACCGTTGACATACACTGCCCGAACGCACGGAGGCAATGCGGCTTTCCACAACTTCAACAATGACTACTCTCATATTAGTGACCCAAACCTTCGTCGACGGTTAGCTCTTGCAGAAATAGATAAGGCAAGAGAAACTTTCTTTACACACAAGCTTCAGCGTCGCCTAAAACGCATTGTACTAACTAGATATAGGTCCCTTTTGGGTGGTACCACGTACGGGCAGTTGCTGTTGCAGGAATCGGGTTCTTCACAGATTCATACGGCATTTTTGCTATCAACCTRGTAACTCAATTGCTTGGCCTTGTATTTTGGCAAGGTACAACAACGCAAGGAGAACTACCGCAATCCGTAAACACGGCGCTCAAAGCTGCTACATCCGGAGGCGCTGTCATCGGCCAACTAGGATTCGGGTGGTTAGCTGATGTGGTAGGCAGAAGAAAGATGTATGGTGTTGAGCTCGCCGTCATCGTCATCGCCACCTTTGCTCAATCTCTGTCTGCCCCTAGCCGTGCGGTAACTATGACCGGCTTATTGATTTTCTGGAGGGTTATTATGGGAATTGGAATTGGTGGAGATTACCCATTRTCTGCCGTGATTACATCTGAGTACGTTTATCCTCGCCATGTGAAACAATACAGAGCAGCTTCGCTTAGACTACAAGTCATGGAGAATTCAAGGTGAATCAGAAGCTTATTCAGAACAGATTCGCCCCGACACGCTGGAGAGGAGGAATGATGGCTGCTGTTTTTTCAATGCAAGGGACTGGGCAATTTGCGGCAGCCGTGGTCGCATTGATTACAACCGTGTCTTTCAGGAACTCCTTCAAAAATACCACTGAGTCTCCAAGTAGCTGTCACGATTCTTGTCAACAGGCCGGAGATCGAGCGTGGCGTATCATCATTGGCTTCGGTGCAGTGCCGGCATGTTTCGCCTTGTACTGGCGCTTGACGATTCCGGAAACCCCTCGGTACACCTTTGATGTGGCCCACGATATTGAGAAGGCACATGCAGATATCAAAGCGTACATGAGCAACGAGTCCGAAGGCACTGTTGATCCGATCCTACAACAAAAAACAAAGCAGGAGCTGGGAAAAGATCTCTCCGCACCAGATGCATCCTGGCCTGATGCTTTCAACTATTTCTCTCAGTGGAGAAACTTCAAGGTTCTTTTCGGGACCACCGCGTCTTGGTTCTTCCTCGACTTGGCATTCTAGTAGGTAGTACTTTCTGTTCCTCATGACTAGCGTGTTCAATGTACAGCAAGTTTGTGGTTGCTAACTCTCATCTCCATAGTGGCCTCGGACTGAATAGTAGCATAATCCTCAACGCAATCGGCTATGGGAATGGARATACAATGTACCACACACTRATGAACAGCGCATTAGGTTCCTTGATCCTTGTGTGCGCTGGCTCTTTCCCGGGCTACTGGCTCAGCGTACTGCTCATCGACACCCTCGGCCGCAAGTCCATCCAAATCGTTGGATTTCTCGTACTTACTATCCTTTTCTGTATCATCGGCTTTGCCTATAAAATCCTTAGCTCGGGATCCCTTCTCACATTATATATCCTCGCCCAATTCTTCTTTAACTTTGGGCCAAATACGACCACTTTTCTCATCCCAGGCGAATGTTTCCCAACCCGCTACCGCGCCACAGGGCACGGGATCTCTGCAGCCGCTGGCAAATTGGGCGCYATTATAGTATGCTAGATCCCYGTTCATTTCATATGGAGTCAGAAGATGCTGGCAGTATCGGGATAGATTACTTCCGAGAATGTTTTGGAAGTTCCCGAGATAGTTAGGAATGACTCTACATTGATTTCTCAACTCCAAATTCTCTTTGCATTAGGCAATACTAATTCTACAAATCTATAGGCACAAGTAATCGCAACACCGCTAATAACCAAAGGAGCCTCATCAGACTGCAAGGGTACCGGTTGTCAACCGTGGCTGAATCACTTGATGCAAATCTTCGCACTCTTCATGCTGTGCGGAACACTTGTCTCATTTCTTGTACCTGAGACAAAAGGACGGACTCTGGAAGAGCTAGCTGGGGAATTGCCCAGTGAATATAGAAATAGCAGCGTTACACTGAAACGCGGAGACGCCAGTTTCTGGCGTAGATATAACCCTTTCGTAGGCGGTAAGCCAGCAGGCTTCGACAAGGGCCGCAGCCCTACCATGCCATCGAGAAGTCCGGGGATAGCGGGCATGCGGGGCAAGAGTGAAAGARTGGGCATTATGACGAGCCCAGAGTTGCTGCCCGGGAAAAAGAAGAAGGGTGAAGGGGCAAAGGCTACTGGTTTTGAGAGTGACAATACGCATTGTGGAAGCAGTAATGATCGACCAGCGGATGCTGATGATGATTTGTATCTTTCTGGGGCTGCCAGTGGGGCCTTGCCAGGGTGGAGCGCAGGTTGGGGCGTCCAGAGGGGTCCAACAAGRGATCAGAGAGCAGAGAGTATTATGCTGCATGATGTTGGAAGCTTGCTCAAATAGAAGATAGAACAAATGGAAGACAAAAATTTAGAATCAAATCACTCGCTACCGATGAGTTCGGGACAAGATCCCAAGGGATCAGCCATGGACCCCAGYGCTTCCCAGTGTCTCTCCAGCTCTGAGACATTATCTTGTGTGCCATTCGATCTCACCACCAAACTCTCCCATSAGACCTACAACTTTGCTACTCCTGCCGTGTCATCGAGTCCGACTTCACTTGTACACAAGATCAACGTATCTCTCAAACTCCCCACCCTATACCTCTGATTGACTGYCTGGTAGTCCTCACTCGCAAGCATATCCGCGAAATGCATTAAAGTTGGGTAATGAGCGAGAGCTATCTCATCCCACTCGTGCTCATTGCCTACCACACTCCCTACGATCTTCGCATTTCCACCCCTCTTACTGCCTATACTCTTCGCGAACTCGGCGCCGTATTTAAGGTACTCTTCTTTTTTGCCGGGGGCGAAGGCGAGGAGATTCAGCATGGAGACTGCTCCGCTGGGAGCAGAAGACGATTGAATCCATGATAGGATATGGGGCGAGAGGGAGAGGGCTTGAGAGGAGCTTGAGATGCGGGGTTTGTTGAGAGAACCCGTTAGAGGAGGGACTTCGCCTGCCTGGGGATGTAGCAATCGTTCGTTCTTCTGGGCAAAATGCTGAAGGAGACGGGAGGGCACGCCAGCTTCAAGTGTGAAAGAGTGGGCGATTTGAGACTGTAGTGTGGTGGGAAGAGGATCGGTGGAGGAGAGGATCAAGAGAATGTCCCAGCTTGGGAGAGTTAGCTTGGATTGTCAATTGTGGCTAAAGGGACAAATACTGGATGTTCTGAGCAAGAAGCTCGGATGTGGAGACGGTTGTTGGGAGGATGATCCAGCGGACCACACGCGCAATAGTGAGAGGATTAAGGGATGTTTTGGAGTGGAGAGTTGAGAGAAAGCGGGGAAGAGAAGAATCGGAAGTCAGGGAGAGAAGGTGGATTTTGCAGACGGGCATTTTGAAGGCAAAGATGAAGGAAGAGTCGTTCAGGAAAGCGCAGAGGAATTGGCCAAAATGCAGAAGGAGAGGAGGAGGAGGAGGAGGAGGAGGAGGAGGAGGAGGAGGAGGAG
>QYSG01013257.1:0-17366 GCA_003988875.1 Lachnum nothofagi
TGGGCCCATGCCTTCTATCGCCAGTGCGTCAAATACCTTGCGGAGAGCAAGAGCAACCCCAGACCTGCTTCTCGGCACATTCTCAGGTAGGATAGGCACAATGTCGGTCGATATCGTTCCTTGCTAACTCGCACAGCATGAACAGATTGCTCCCCAAGAAAAACGTCAAGCTCGATTCCCGCCTCGCACCTTTGGACCGCAACAGTGGCGATGTCAACGAGCGCATTACATCGGGAGGGGTTCTATACTTCGAAAAGCCAGACAATCTACCCGATATCCAYGACGAAGCCATCTCCGCAGCCGAATACTTCTCTGCTTGTTCAGCACTAGCGAACATGATCCTATGTGCACGGGAAGATCAAGCTCTAGACATGGTCACGTATGGGAAATTCTATTCTGTAAGTCAAGATCCGCCTAGCTTCTGTCTCGAGCGTTTTGCGACTTTTGCTAAGATTTCGCAGGCAATCGTCATACTCTTCACGAACAAAATGGCTCGCGTTCTCCAAACCGATCTTGATATCGATGCCAAAAYATTCACAACACAAATCCGATTTTCAATCCCACTCCCAACCAAAGAAACAATCAACACAAACACCAACTTTCAGAATTCGTGGAATCAACTGATACAGTTGGCTATCAGCTACGAGCCTCTAAAAGCCAACAAGAATGAGGTGCATGAAAACGTCGCCGTAGCACGATCGGATCGACCGTCCCAGAACTCTCCATTGGGAACGCGATCACACAATGTCCTGCCCGACAAGATTGCTCGGCGGTCCAAGGTACCGTCAGGAAACACAAAGGCAGTCAATATGAAAGTGCGCTGAGGCAAGAACAATAAGTACTAGCTGGACAAAATGGGCATATAATCCCCTTGCCTTTTTCTGCCGAAGTGTTGACGCCGGCGCTACTAGGCAGGGACGCCTGTCTGACATGTCATTATCTCCGTGGGTCCTGCCCTCGCAACTCGCAAGGCTGAGAATTTCCCTTCTCCACAAAGCATAGGCGGCAGGACTTACAGCCGCACTTGAGGCCATAGTGTATCCGTATATAGTATTACGCCCCACTAAGTAATAAGTAACGTCAAAAATACGGATACGGGCCGTGATGCATATAATAAGCCGTATGCTAAGCCGTAAGTAATAAAAAGCTATAAATACGGTATTACTGGGCAATATACTAATATATGGAGTATAAAGGGTAGCCAGGGGAAGAAGGGCAATGATTTAATACCTATATGCTTGGTGCTTTTTACGAATCCGTGGAATAAACATAGTTTTTCCTAAGGAATGTATATATGTTACTTTTGTTGTTGATGTATACAATATTTTTCCAAAACTAAAATTAAATTAATTGTTGATGTATCTTTTTTGAATTAAAACCTTAAAAAGCCGTTAATAGTAATAATATAAAATAGTGGTAATTTTGTGGACTATTATGCCTTTACGAAAATATACTTTATGTGTTAAATATATCCCAGAGTTTTTTTAAACGTTAATAAAAACGAAAATAAACCCATGCTAGTATTCTAACGCGTCCTAGTTTAATTATATTTTACTTTATTTCTTATTTTAAAAATTAATATAAATCTATGTTACAATACCGCGCTATTCTTTTTTACAATACTTTTCTTTAAAGATTATATGGTACGAGCTTATACTATAGGAAAAGCATTAAGAAAAACTAGTAGCATAATATAGCGGCAAATTCTCTAAAAAATAATAATAGCTAGTTAAAGCTTTGCTCAAACCCTAAAAAAAGCAGAGCTTTTGCTAGAGAAGATTAAATATTATTTAGAAAAAAACGGTAGATGGATATATAAAAATCCTTGGATATTAACCTATTGGAAGAATTAGATTTCCTTTAAGTAAAAAGCTTATAGACAACTAGCCTATAGACTTTATAATTGCTATGAAAGCTAATAAAAAACTTTAGTTTTCTTTTAAAAAAAGCACATACTACAATCAAACAAATAGAAACATTGCCGGGAATACCTTATATACCTAAATAGTATATATTAAAAGATTAATAATATAGCTTTACAAACTACATACAAAAGCCATTTATATTAAAAATCAAAGATTATTTAGGTATAGTAGAAATAAGGAAAAAAAAAGGAAAACAGGCTTTAAAGGGATTTAAAAGTTAATAATTAAAAAATTATATATATACTTTAAAAGACTTTATTATTACCTAATAGAAAAACCAAAAAAGGCGCCGGCAAGGGGCCCTAAAATATACTTAAAATAGATTTAGCATCTGCTTTATAACTGCATAAGCGGCTGGGTATTCTATGATTAAATCAATTAATCATAAATTAATTAGATAGCTAGGGGATAGCCAAGGGTTTTATTAAGGGGTAAGCTTTCCGGAAATTGGAAAATTGGCCCTCAATTAATATTGCTCCATATTAGTACTATTGACAGTGATGTATATAAGCTTCCTATTGGCCGTAATACGTGTAGATCTCCAAATACGGTACTGGGGGTGGTATAATACCCTTAATACGCGCCACCATATTACGGACGTACACTAACTCCCTCACTGCTTGAGGCCACATTGATCCAGCTTCGCGAATTTCTACACCGGTACCTCAAGCCCCATCATCGACAGACCCTACGAGCCGATCACCATACCCGAGCCCCGCAAAATCGAGGTCCAGAGCATCCAGGATCTAGTTCATCTAAACCGCGTCTAGCTCGGGAGTGCAATAGCGCGCCTCGACACCTTGCTTCCTACCAGCGCAACGCAGCCTGTCGATCCCGTACGACAGAAAGCAGAGCGATCGGCCCATTCGGTAGGTCGTCTATGCTATTGTCGAGTTATCCTTTTGCATATACTCTGCCATACACCAGCGCTGATTCATCATGATTAATTGATATAGAAGGGAGCCACTAAAATGTTGGATCGCGTAGTAACTCAGATGCCTGGGGTGGTGAGGGATTATGTGCGTGCGGTTAAGGCTGGGGAATATGTCAAGATGGTTCGGTGACTCGTGAGGCCGGACAAAGGCCTCTCGGTAGAATGTTCGAAAGCGATGCCATTTTGGACGGTTTTCAGGAGAGGGATGATATGTACAAAGCACTCACCAATTGCAAAGATTGCTTCCGCGCAACTCATGGGTTCTATGAGCCCCACTACAGCCCGGAATAGGCCAGACACGACTCCAAGCAGCATTTGACCCTGGAATCACCGAAAAGACTGCATGCGCAGCGACTGAAGAAACAGATTCATCACATGACAGACGAAAACTTCTAGCCTCAAGAAGTCTCTTTCCCTACCCTCCGCTCGCTCCCGCTTCGCCTTATTAGCAGCAGTCTTATCAAAGACCGATAATAGAGAAGTTATGTCTCTCTTCAGATGTCAATGTATGAGAAATACTGCCATTTCAGCGGGATTCCCAAGGCAAAAGCAATCATGCGCCATGGAGCTCAACGCGGCCCCACGGCAGCATTTTGGAAAGAATTAGATTCTCGTGTTGTGCGCTCCTGCCATGACCATTATGTTGGCATGATCAAGTGCCGCTTCTTCCGTCCTGCCGTGATACCTTGAGTCCTCCACCTTATCGATTCGCATAGCTCATCCACCAGCATAATTACTTACACGATCTCTGGGACCCCGCGTCGATACCAACATCTCCACATTGCTCTCGCCAATATTGCAGTACCCATAGGATCATTAAATATTAGGATGAGCAAGCACACTCCGACTCTTTGCAATCGAGTGGTTAAGTCGAGAAATCGCGGCCGAAAGACTGGCCCGCGTTGATACACGGACATTGGCGCAGGCAGCGCAACAGAGATTCAGAAGCGCAAGCATGTAGGTCGCATTATACCAAACTAAATAACGCATACGAACGAAGTAGTATGCACAAACCAAATGGTTTGTGCACACCTACCTGAGATCAGCGGGCCGGCCCGTCGTGGGAGATCTTAGTCTACAGTAGTAATGTTACGTCAGGAGAAGATTAGAGATTATGGGTTTATACCATCTCGATTAGGCTAAAGTCGGTGTCGTGCAAACTGCAGAAATGCTCTAGGATTTAGTATCATTAGCCCAGAAATTTTCGGTTTTAGTGCAAATTTTCAGTTTGCTCTAGATTCTACTAAGCTGAATTCGTGTACTTTAAGCCAAAGCAATCTGAACTATAGTAGTTTAATTCGGACTGCTTTGGCTTGAAGTATAAGCGGGGCGCTGTAGTTTCACTTATGTAATCATTGGTGGCATTGCACAGGAAATTGTTGCCTGAGGATTATTAGACATCGCCGAGGGGCCCAGCCTCCCTTATCGTTACTCTCGCGCAGCTCTACAATGTAGGAAATCGTCGCCATGGTCAGCAACGCATCATTACGCTTCACGTTAACGTCGACAGTCGAAGATATATCTGACATCAATGGATCCTCCCAACCAGGCCCATCGCGCGCCATCTGATACGTCGTCCCGTCAAGGACATCCTACAATCTACCCTCCCCCACCACAAGCCGTCTTCCCCATTCCCCGCGGATCCAATACAGAGGATTCTTCAGGAACGTCATCTTCGGGCTCCAAGAGAAAACGCGCAGTCGTAGACGATGGCAGCGATGCAGGCCGCCCCCGCACTCGGGCATCAAGTACGTCTGACTTCAACAACAGCACAAAGGCGCAGGTGAGGGAACAGTACGATAACAAATGCTGGCATTGTGGAGCCAGTCCTGCGGACGTCTGCCATGTTATCGGCAGCAGAAATAGCACTGTAAGTAGCACATGAGTTCAGCGGGGGCCAATCTGACTTCGTCCTAGTTTCACGAGGCCCTTACACATGGTCTGATTGACTTCCCAGAGAAACAAAGCCCACAGAACGCGATCGCACTCTGCGGTACTTGCCATACGAATTTCGACCATGTCTATAATCCCTCATTCTTCTTCCTCCCAACCGATCTGGATTATTTCCTCCACTACGAGCGACAAGATCGGAAACGTCGTCGAAGGCTGGGTCGTCGCACGGGGGTAATTCCGGCGCGGATGTGTCCTACTGCACAAACATATCAAGATCACCAAAGACATCAGGGAGTTGAAGGTGCTGGGTTAGGAGGGCTCTATACACGGATTCTCACAAACGACTTCCTCCCTCAATATTCTGGACGCGCTCCTTTTCAACCCGGTCCCAGTGAGTATGGTGCGACAAAGCCATGGACGGGTTCGCCCATGGCATCCTTGCAGCGTGCTGTAATCATGCTACGGAAGCCCAACCTCTATGGGGTTCCCCGGGAAATTCGAGATGCGTTGCGACAATTACAAGATGCGTACAGCGAAGAATTGGATCTCGATGGCTCAGACACGAGCAGTCAAGGGAGCATCGAGCCCGGGAAGCCGGAGGAAGCCGATTTTGAGGAAGGGAGGGGGGAAAAGTATGAAGAGGGGAGCAGAGAACCTAGAGCCAAGCCGCAACAAAGCGGGGCAGAACAGAGTCCTGCACGCGGGGATAGAGAGCAGGATGGTGAAGAGCACATAGGCAACGGAGACGAGCGACCCACGCGCGCTTTAGGGGAGAAAGACCACTCGGAGGCGGATCTCGAGGTGGCATTGCCACACCCAACGTTACGCCACCACGATATCGACTGCGTGTTAGAATCAGGTAGCAACAGTTCCTCTCGGTCCTGGCGTTGGGGACCCAGCGCAACGAGCGAAGATGCAGCGAGGTTCTTCCAGCGGGTATTATAGGACTAATATATATGTTGATATTGCTACTGCTCTTCCTTGAAACTTGGCTTGTCCAACTTCACTTTATCTAAAGCATCTGCGTCTTCGGCCTGCTCATCAGACCCATGTAGTATACCTTCAACACCAAACTTCATGCCGCAAAATCTAAAGCCAAGATTAATCCAACCCTTCTCTTATCGCTCTCCGCCACCCATCAGCAAAAGAGAATCTTTCCAATCTTCCATGAACGCTTCTGCCGCTTATAACAAACACCGGAAGGAAATCTTTCTTATTTTTAGCTTTGTTATTCTATTACAATTCGTATGCAATGTCCGACGACTATTTGGCGCTGGGAACTCATACTACTAGTACGAATAGATATCAGATTGTTGTTTACCGTGCGTAATAGCATAGACAGTATAACCAAAAATACTTAATATAATTAATTATAATTAAGTATACTCAAATTTAAGTTTAAGTTAAATTAAGTTTAGCTATTTTAGATTTAAGTTAAATTTAAGTTTTTTTAAATTTAAATATAATTAATTATATTTAAAAGTTATTATTTTTAATATATATTATATAACCGAATGAATTGCTTATGTGACCAAACATATAACTGGCTTAAAATATATATATATATATATTACAAATAACTTTAGTTCTTTAATAAGCTATATGCGGACCTAAGCCATATATATATGCGGCTCTAAGTTATATATTATAAGGCTTAAGTAAACTCAAATTCAAATTAAATATAATTAAATTTAAATTAAGTTAAATTTAAATTTATTATTTTTAGAATTGAATTAAGTTAAGTTTAACCCTATACTTAAACTCAAAATTTAAATTTTTTACATTGAGCATAGAAGAAGGCCTGACTATCCCGCAGTGTAGTAGTCTCTCCTGCTTCGTCCTTAATAACCTCTTTGGATTCTATTACTCTCTTCTTTATATATCCTCGTGTATCTGTCGACCTTTCCAAGCGGTCCAACCCTTTCAATGCCCTTTTTTTTGGAGCAAAAGCAGGAGCAAAACAGCGGGATGGTAGATCCTAGGTAGGAGTTCGTCGATATTGATGTGTATAAGAGATGGGGTTATCGAAGAGAGGATAATGACTAGAACTACCCTTTTCAAGCAAAGCAAAAAATGGCTTATTTTTGCCCTATGTCACAACCGCCAAATCAGCCATTTTCTCCTCCCGTTACGATACCTCCTGTCGCAATGCCCTTTTTGGCTACTTCCTCCTTGACGTCGACCTTTGATTAGCTGCCAGGAGTAGGAGCACCGAGTACTTCTACTGTGCCCGGCTGCAGCAGCCTGTATTCGATTCTCAGAGTGATAAGTGGAACACTGATTCTTACCCAACAATGCCTTGGAATGTCATCTTTCACATTAAAGCGGCGAATATAACGTCTTCTCTGATTCTATCTAGGAGATCGATCGAACGGAGTCGGATAGAGCGTAACATAAGGAGCGATTTGTATTATTAAGTTGCCCGCAGAATCCGTATCCAATCCAAACACTTATGAATAAAGGGATTTAGCCTAAACAAGATCGCCAGAAGCAACCTCAACATTACAATTTCCACCTCTCGCGCCTCGCCTCAGAGAACACCCAAAGTAATGTCAACATCTCTTATTTGAAAATAGGTTAAGTTATAAAGGCTCGCATAGAATTGAGAGTAGAACTCAGCTCACCAACTCTGAATATCTACAACACCAATCCCACTTTCCCATCTCTGGTTAGAAGCGCGGTCACTAGTTTCGAGAGAAAGCGAAGGCTGAGTTATTGACGTCGCGTCCCGCATGCTGTGAACCTGCAAAAACAGAACCGCCTCCCAAGTTGATTGATGCGGCCGCCGGTCTACTATGGTCTGTATTGCCTGGCGAGGCTTGTGGCGTCTGACCAGGAGGCTGTGCGTTCGCCTGCCTCTGGCGGCCGCCGTCGCCGCCGCCTCCACCATTGTTCGGGGGCGGCGCGGCGGTGTTACCAACATTTTCACCTGGCCCTGCCGGCTGCTGGCCGACCGCGGCCTTGACCATGATGTTTAGGTTGCTCCTGACGCGGACGTACCCAGTTTTCCTGTCGCTGGAGAACTTGGTCATGGACATGTGCGTGCCCGAGAGCATGACATTGTTGTAGGCTGGCAGAATGGCGGACTGGTCGGGTACGATCTTGCCAATGCCCTTGACCGGCCTCTCCTCGTGGAAGCAGATGATCTCGAAGCCCTTCTGCTCATTCTTCTGGCGAGCCCGGAGCATGGTGTGGAACTCCTGCTGCACGCCGGCAAGAACCTCGGATTTGGGCTTGAGGACATCGACGACTTTCTTGTTGGTGGCTAGTACGAAGTTCGATAGCCTTGACATAGCACCGGCGACGTCTGCCTTTGGAGCCCCGGCGTGTGGCGTCCCCATGAAGGCTATTCCGTACATGGAGTCAAGTATGTCGTGCAGATGTTCTTCTGGCGCACCGCGAGAGATGAGCAATGCTTACGATGTCTTGGTTAGATGATTGCTAACATGACTTATGGCTCGTGGATCGCGCAACCCGAGCATACCTACTCAATAACTAGACCACCCAAGCTATGGGCTACGAAAATGATTGGGCGCCTGGCGGAACCTATATCGCTGCGTCTTGTGCCCAAATCGTTTACGAGAGCCCGTCCATGGCCTTGCAACGTACCGGACCCCGCAGTTTTGAGCAGCCCAGCCACATTAGCATCGTAGCCAAAAGTGATGATGCGGGCTTTCGAAAAAGCCGCGGGAAGGATATCTCTGGGCCAGAATGTTCCGCTCTTCTTGTGAGTCCATGTTGTCTCTCGGCCTCCGGTGAGACCGTGAACGAAGACAAGGCTGCGGCTCAACTGTCGGCTTGATCTCTTCCCGCCACGATTGAGGGGAAAGCAGAAAGTTGCTGTCTTTGCTTACTCAATTTCTGCGTCTTTCGGCTCAGGTAGAGTCATGATACCATCTTGTCCTTTGGTTGAGAAGATTTCATTCTCTTCGTTGTCGCTCCCATAGAGTTCGTCATTGTCATCTCCCTCGCCGCCCCCGTCCTGCTGCTCGCCATTAACTGCTGGCTTCTTCTTCTTCTAGATTTTCCACCAGGCCATGGTTAATTGCTGCCACGCCCAGATACGACTCGGCGTCTATTCTGCCCTTTTGAGACAAAAAGTTACAACAGCCTGATTGCGCTGGTGGGAGAGGGTCGATTTAATATTCTGTTCTCAGCTGGCACCAGTGCGTGCATAAACATGCAGCCACCAACACACCGACCGCTTTTACGTAACGATGCATAGAGCTGTCGCCATCGATCTTTTCTCACTGAGACTCTATAGCCGCAGGCCCAATAGGCAAACGATCGCACGTATATGGCCATTTTCACATAAAGGTGCTCGTCATGGAACGAGAAGCCAAAGTCGTACATTATAGCCCAGTCAACTCTGGGGGAGGCCCGGTTTTCTAAGGCGGCTAGCAAGCGGGAAGGGATATCTACAACATCACGTTCACGCTTAACAGCCTCTCAGGGACCCGAAGCTTATTGCAGCAGCTCCTAGAGCAATGCAAAGACTTGAAACAGGTTCCCGAGACATTTTCTCGCAACGTTGACTACCTCATTGCTCAGGTCGACATTCCAGAGGAGTATGCGGAAACCATATCGCAACAGGACAATTTCGCGGGATCTGATGAGGACTACAAAGTCGTCAAAGCTAATTGTGACTCTATTGGGAGCTGTCTCAGCATCGTACAACAATCTCTCCGGCGGCTAAAACAGGGACGGCAACATGAAGCAGAGATTTTGGTTGTATACAAAGGGCTCAAATATGCTCGGGAGCGGGTTCTAGCCTTGTCCACGAACCTACAGAGACTTGATAGGTCTGCCTTACTGTGAGTCAAAGCCACACCGTGACAGCTTGTCTTCTAACGGTTCGCAACGAGAATGATACTGTGCAAAATGAGGTGATCGAGGGCCTCGATAATTACATCGCACGTCAACGAAACGAAAGGGAAAGCTCGATTCAATCCTTTAACACCGCTCAAACGAGCTCACCGGCCGAGCAAGAGCTTTGGCGCGAGATTAGAAATGGTCTATTACAAGACGGCATCACACCGGATATCTTTGCTAGACATCATGCCTTGATCGTCCGGACTATCGAACAAGCGCTACTTGACGGGGACTTCGATGCAGCAGATTCCCCGCTACTGTACACTACCAGCGCCATGAGCACGGAAGATGATCAACATGCAATACTACCGCAATAGTCTTCCGATACCCATTTGAGCTCCGCGCCATTTTCCAGACAAGACTGGGCCTTCGAAGTTAAAGACCCTTGGCAGCCACTTGTTCTCATACTTGGTCAGCGACCGACCTTTGTCTACGTGTTATTTACTGACCATTTCGTAGATAACGGTGGCATTAGAACCTACTTGTAGCTGTTAATTATTGCTCGACTCATGATCGACATCGTTATATATCGCAAGCATCCGGAGAGAGTTTAGCTGGATGAAAAAGTCTAGCAGACAGCTGTCAGAGAGGGGCTGGCCTTGCGCCCATGTACCTACTTTGACTTCATGTACGGCTCTGCGACAGGAGGGTATGCACCTTGTTGACCCAGATTTGATTAGAGTACTGGTTGCAAATGATTAAGCTTGGTCGCCATCTTGCTGGGAAGGCTTCGAATGCCGGTCGGGAAAGCAATCGAGACGTAGGTTAAACTCTCGCCAGAAATAGTCTCCCGTCCAGATTTACCCTTATTATCGCCCGGGCGCATTGTTACGCAGAAGGACGCGGATGATGATCCTTTTGAGTTTGACGAGTGGCATAAGAACAGGGTGTTTCAAGAGCAGAAGAACAGAGAAGCGCTAAAGCATTTCATCGAATCTGTCGTTGCGCAAAATTGCCCCGACCATAGACCCCGATGTAATGGGAACGACTCGTTTGCCGACTCGATCTTCAGATCAGACCACCATAAAGACTTGTCGGCAAAGCGCTCGCGCAACGCATCATGCGAGACGTAAGTTGAGTCATCTCTTGAGCCACCATCAGTAAGATCGTCTGAGGCCATCACATAACCCTTTTGCCAGTCAGGGCAGATTCAAATTATCAATATGCATCAGCTTAATTAACAGCTTGCACGTTCGAGCAGTTTGGAATTAACGAGTCTCGCTGACCATACCAGGGTTTTGATTGCGCGAGGTGCTATGGACCCTACTACGACACCAGTATGGCTACTTAGATCAAGTGACCAATCTTCTTTCAGAACGCAGCATGCCAGCAACTTCGTGTTGACTTCTCCATCGAGCGAAAATTCCAACCTAATGCTCTCGGTTTGGGAAGCTGCCAGTGCCACAGTCGCAACCAGACGTTATTTCGGAGCAGTTTGCATCAAAAAGGGTGAGCTGGGAATTATCTTCGATAATAGCGGATACTTCCGTTCCAGCGAATCAATGAATAGCAAACCTAGCTCATTAGCTTATAGAGATTTAGTCAAGCACGACGGTGAACTGAGCCCGCCAGCCTTGCTTTTGTCGATTGGCACAGGGGAATACACCCAGTTTCTAGTCCCCGGCAAAAATGGATCCACGGCCATCCTCAAAAACTCTGAAAGTCAGACTTACAAGATCCACAAAGATATGATAAGTGCTGCAGGTGGCCAGGCCACGTGGTACAAAAGGTTCGATGTGAAGACGATCTATGATGTGGCACATAATGCTTGTAAGGAGGGAAAATGGATCAGGCCCTTTGGTAATCCTAACAATGAAAAGCCCGTCAAACTCAGGGCTGGGGCCACCTTGATGAGGATTCAGTCGGAAACCGAGCGCTACTTGAGGGAAAAGGATTCGCAGATCATGTTGAGAGCTACAGCGATGAAACTTGTCCATCACTACGACTCGAGGGAAGCGGCCGCGCGGGACGGTACTGCAGCAGATAAAGCTGCATGGGATCACTTTATAAGAGAGCCATTGTGAGAGCACCTACAAGCTGTAAGCCGCAATGTGAACTTGGTAGGAAGTATTATCTGGTGAGGGCAGCGTCGGCACGTAGCTGTACTAGTTAAACCAGCCATTTGAATCTTGTCCACTTACCGCGGTCCGCAACGTCTTTCACTCTCTTCTGTCTTCTATTCCTCGCAGCTTGCTGAAGTTGCCGACAAGCGATAATGTACCGGAAGTCGACGGTTGCAAAGCGTGCAGTTGAAGGCATATGCAAGTGAGGTTTGTCTGTGCTGCGTTAGGCTTATATCGCTATCGAAAGATCGATCGCAGGGAATAGAACGGAAGCGCATAATATTAAAGGTTTTATGGCCGTGCTGATTTGATTTTTTTATAGAAATATTGAAACAAACTAATAACCGAAAGCGGTAAGAGACGATTATGCAATTATATAACAAATGAAACTCTTGGCATAGCAGCTATATCGTATAACTGCGGCTTTTACGCTATTATCTAATAACTTAATAATATATAAGCTTCTACGAATTCTATTTGTAAAATATTTATAATATTTATATAATTTTAAATTTAAAAAAAAAACTATTAATAGTATTTTTAGCATTTTTTAATAATATATCAAATATTGTTTGATTTTTTTGAATATAATATATAAAAATATAGTTTTATTATAAAACATTAATCGAATTTTATAATTAATACAAATCAATAGTTTTATAACTACTAAAGTTATGTTAACTATTTTTCTTAAGCTTTTTAGCGAACTTTGTAATAAAATATATAAATTATATTTATTGCATTAAAATAATAATATATATACACCAAATAGCATATGCAAACCAAAGGGGTATTTGCCCATCAAAATTGCATATGCACTAGAAATATATACAATCTACTAGAGCATAATAACCCTCCTATTTGTAAGCATTAAAGGATACATATGCCTTGGTAAAACGCAAAGACCTAGTAATATATACAAATTACTAATATTACGATTTCCAAAGAATTCCAAATATAAAATTACAAAATAATTTAATACTTTACTATAGTTTTTTAATTTTATATATTCCTAGGATTTTTTTTATAACCATTAAAAGTTCCGAAACCATAAAAGTTTATAAAACTATTATTTTTATAATTTCCTATAGTTTTAGAAGTCTTTTAGAAATCCCTATAATCGTAAAAGCATAAAAAATCCCGGAAATAAACCATAGAATATTCAAGAATTTACATAGTTATAAACTACATTTTCTAATATAATTTTAGTAGTTTTAAAGCGTTTTTGCGCATTAGCGTTATTTCCTAGGATGCCGCTTTGGGTCGATGGTCGATT
Organism: Lachnum nothofagi; assembly: GCA_003988875.1. Classification (NCBI taxonomy): domain Eukaryota; kingdom Fungi; phylum Ascomycota; class Leotiomycetes; order Helotiales; family Lachnaceae; genus Lachnum; species Lachnum nothofagi. Next base: position 12,964 of record QYSG01013257.1, read on the forward strand.
ATTAGACGACCTTTGATTTACGATAAAAGGGTTTATCGGCCAACCGTAATTATCACCTAATCGATATTTTAAAAAATAATCTAAAAACAATTATTTATTATTTTAATTTATAGTTTTAAACTAGCGCATTTAAATGCTTTTTATATTTTATATTTTATATTTTTATAATAGCTTTAAAATTATATCATCGGCATTTTGGCATAATCTAATATATATACAATTATATACAATTAATATAAATTATATAAATTATTTAGAAATTAATTAATTTAAAATATTTATATATTTTATATATATTATAATATTTTGTAGCATTCTATAGTATTTTGTAGTATTTTATAATTTTAATTATTAATAAAAATTCGCTAAAATTGCCGTATTAAAAATTATTTTATATTAATACAAATGCTTATTTAATAAAAATTATACTTTAATTTATATATATATTAAATATAGTTTATATAAAATTATAAAAATTATAAAAATTATAAAAATTATATAATACTATAAAATACTGCAAAATGCTACAATATATATAAAATGTATAAATATTCCAACTTCGTTATATAAGCAAAATGCAAAAGCGCTAATATCATATTATATAGTTCTTTAAAGTAAGGCTAAATTTTAATGGGGTAACCGGGGTCAGTGGCTATATGACTATAGTCTATACTATACGCTTTGGGCATGTGCCTATATATACCGCAAAATCCACAAAAATATAATCTAAAAACTTATATACTTTCAGGCATACCAGGATTACCAATTATATATATATAACTACTTAATATTCTTATTAATAAACAAATAAATACCTATGACTAATTTTCCAAAAAATTCAATTACAGCAGTTTGCTTAATAAGATCTTTAAGACCTCCAGAATGCAGCATTATACTATACCGCAATGCCATTTATACCCACCCACCCAATCTACCACCCACATCTAAACCCCAAACCATACCTACCTCCTTAGCCGAGCCATAAACCCATTAACTCATTATCAAAATATCTCTATACCCATTTAATACCCAGCATTTACATCTACAATAACAATTATATCTCCGCCTTCGCCGCCAGCGCTGCTGCTGCGCCGATACGACGTCCCCCATAACGCACATCAAGTACCACATCTCCTATACCTCTACTTACTTAAATATTAACCTCTGCCTCGTCTTTAACTCTTCGTTACTATTAACAATCAAACTTCCGCCTACTTCTCCCTCCCCTTCTCCACCACCACTCTTATTCCTACTTTTATTTCTACCTCCACCGCCGCCTCCGAAAACAGCTTAAACAACAGTCCCCCATTGTTCGTCGTTTTTGATTACTTAGCGGCTAGTTTCGATCCATATTATAGCTTTGCTCCTCCAAAGACCACAAAACAAAACTAGTAAGGATTTCTTTGAAGCTATTAAAATTAAGGAAAAAATAAAAAAAAATAAAAAAATTTATAAAATTTTTTTAAATTAATATTTAATATTAATAAATGGCTTTATTTCTATTTCTAAAATATTTTAAATAATAATTTTATATTATTTTTAATTATTTAGCGGCTAGTTTTAATTTATATTATAGTTGGCTTTATTCCTCCAAAAACCACAATATAAAACAAATAAGAATTTTTTTTAAATTAAAAATAAAATAAAAATAAAAAAGCTAATGAAACTTTATAGATTAATATTTAATGTTAATAATATTATCTTTGCTATTATTGCTTTTGTTTTTATTATGGCCTATTGTTTTTTCAAAAACTATAATACAAAACTAATAAACAAGTTTTTTAAAGCTAAAATAATAATAAAAATAAAGAAATTAATGAAAATTTATAGGTTAATATATAATATCGACGGACGGCCTTACTAATTTTAATAGTTTAAACAACAATCCAATATCATTCTTAATTATCTAGCGGCTAGTTTTAATCAATTTTATATTACAGCCTTACTTCTCTAAAAACTATAAAAAGCAATAAGGACTTTTTTTAAAGCCAAGATTAGGGAAAAAATAAAATAAAGGAAATGGTGAAAATTTATGGGTTAACATTCGATATTGACGGACGGCCTTACCCCCGTTTTTAAAACAGCTTAAACAATAATCCAATATTACTTTAAATTATCCAGCGGCTAGTTTTAATCTATACTATATATAGCCTTATTTCTCTAGAAATTATAACATAAGACTAATAAGGAAATTTTTTGGGAGCTAAGGTCAAAGAGAAGATAAGAGAAGGGGGCTGGTGGAAATTCATAAATAGATTAATATTCGATATTAATAGACGGCTTTGCCTCCACCTCCGCCTTTAAAAATAGCTTAAACAACAGTCTTACGTTATTCTAAATTACTTAATAGCCAGTTTCGATCCATATTATATCATAGCTTTGCTCCTCCAAAAACTATAATATAAGACTAATAAGTTTTTTTTGGAGCCAAAATCAAGGAAAAATAAGGCAGCCTCTATTCTGTCAACTTTTCTCGTCTAATAATAACCTAATTAAATATAAATTATTATATTATTAAAATAAACCTTAATATAGGTAAATAATACCAAATTAGTTATTTTATATAGTATTTTAACTTTCTAAATTATTTCTACTATATTAAATATTGTAAATTCTATATAATTCTATATTAAAATATTTATTTGGGCTATTTTTTAATATTATTAATACTTTTGCCTAGGAATTTCCTTTTAATTTTTAAAAAGAATTTTGTATTTTTCCAATTAATAAAATACTTTTTTTTTAATTTATTTATTGCTTATTTTTCTATTCCGGCAATATATAACATGGCTTAATTAGTAAAAAAAATATAAATAGCTTTACTTTGGCGCTGTAGGCCGGGGGATTTAGGGGTCCTTTTCCAGCGATATAATATAGCGCTATAAACATAAGGGTCCTAGAAGGTCCACTTTTTAAAATTGATTTTTAAAAAAAAATTCTAAAAATTTTTTCCCTAAATTTAATAACTAAAAATATAAATAGTTTTAAATAAAAAAACACATAACTTATATAAATAAACAAGCAAAATAGCAATATAACTAATTAATTATTTTTTTAAACAAATAAAGTATTTTTTTATATAATCCAAAATAAGTAATAATAGTAAATGGCAGGCAACTTTAAATGAAAACTATAGTTATTCCCAGGTTGCTATTAACTACTAAAATCGCCAGGCCTAGTTATTATAGTAACAGCAAAAAAGTTAACATAAAAAATGGAGCTAAAAATAAAAAAACTGGTAAAAATTCATAAATTAATATTTAATGTCGACGGACGGTTCTGCTAATTTCAATGGCGTTATCTTCGTCGTTATTGCTCACGGCCCATGATTTTCTTGCTGGGAGCTTTCGCTGGTAATGCCGTTGAAGGAAGCACCGCCATCGCTGCCTTTACCTTGGACGCTTTTTCTTTTGATCGAGTGGCGCATCTCACGACGGGAGGATTCGAAAAAGCAGCAAATGCTAACACCAACTATTTCGCTGTAATGACCTAGAGTCCTAGACTACTTTGCAGATATCCCAAGAAGCCCAAGTCTTCCTTATACTAACGCCACGGCCAACTCCGCCATTTTGTTGCTTCCGCTAGCATAAAGTCGCTCGCTTGAGAGCATCGTCGAAAGGGGTCGCGGTTCTGGCTAGGGTAACTAAGGCTTTGAGAAAATCTTCAGACCCCAGAGAGTCCGTGTCTGAAAGCCTATCTAGCTCAATGCCCGGTTCCACTTGATCACGTTTAAGCGCCATATACGTGACAGCCGATTTGACGTCTACATTTATCAACGCATTATAGCGATCAAGCGGTAAGGTTGGGCACATCGTAGAGAACTTTCTTCAGCGCGCATTATTCCTGGTATATACGGTTGAGATCCTTCGCGGCGCTTATATTCGAATATTTGATTCTTTCGAGTAGATAGTGTGGCATTTCCGGCATGGTGGAGAACCTGAGGACGCGAAGGATACGCGCGAGTCAAGGGATGGCTATCCGAACATATAGGCGGCGGCTTGGGAGGCTCGCGGCAAGCTGGAGCTGGGAAGCTGTTAGCTGCATTTCTGAAAGGATGGGGGAGGATTGAGGCTCGTACGACCGTATAGAACTATTCTCGGCAAATGGGACTGTCGAGAGGCTGGCTCCGTAGATGGGGGGATTGAATGCTGAAGAGCAAGTCTCGATTTCATCATGCTTTTCGTCTTTTCACAGTTGGCATATCCTTAAACATCCAATCCCAAGTCTTCATCTCGCTCTTTGCTTTCCTGCAGAACATAGATTTTTCCAAGTCGATCCGTGCAGTGCTAAAGTCAATCCAAACCACCCGTTTCCCCTTACCATTATCCGGTACAAGCACATTGTTCAGATTGCCCACGTCGCCATGTAAAACACCCGCGTTGTGAATGCGCTCAAGGCCTTCT